>JAJOZX010000148.1:315000-487500 GCA_023014485.1 Bathynomus jamesi
GGACAATAAAAAGTTTCTCTTACTGTAATTTACTTCTAAAAAATGTACAGGTAGTGCTCAGCCTCGTAGTTGGAATCAGAATTAACATGGAAGAAATTGGTGGGGTTTATATACCCCGATTCTACTAACATCATCATTATTAAATGTTGAAGAGGCTGCATTATTTTTGCACAATATTTGAAAATAAAGTAAATCTTTTAGCTGTGGTAAGGTTTAAACGAATAAACAAGATATTTGAAGATGAAGCCATATTTTTTATCTTAAATTGCGTATTTTCAGATCTGATGTTATCATGATCTGCCAAGTTAACTAAAAGTGGAAATTGAACTATGCATCTTTACACTAAAATATGCATATGAGTAAAAATTAAAGGTTTAAGATTTACAATTAAATGCTTAGGCAAGACATGACTTCATCTTTTATAACGAAGAAAGAATGTATACAAAACATGACATGGCAAAAGTTACTCAGGATTCATTATTAAGCTAAATCTAAAAAAATGATTATGAGATTTTAAAAAACAACAGGTCATCAATTATTTAGCAAAGTAGAAAGCACATCAAAATTTATTCCAACGGAAAAATAATAATAAAAAAAATAACAACAGTATCGCCGATTCTACATTCCTTATGGCGACATAATGTCGGGTCGGACATTGAGTACATTGTAATTTTGGTCTACTTTAACTATGATTATAATTACCAATTAATTCATTTATTATCGTTAACTACAATTCCATTAAAGTACATTGACTACGTCATTTAGTACATTACATCATTAAGTACAGTTTCATTAAAGTACATTACGTCGTTTACCATTCTTACAGTGTTTTTATATATTTATATATGGTTATAAGATATGGTTATAATATATGGTTATAATATATGGTTATAACATATGGTTATTATATATGGTTATTATATATGGTTATTAGTACAACACAAGTACATGAGACATGACACACATAATATAACATAACGCATGATAATGTTATAAATTCGAATCAGAGCGAAAGGAGATATTTATCTTAGAAGCGTTCGATTTTGCCAGTTAGCGGAATTTGATAACTTAACCTCAGCATTTTCGAGTTCATCTCGGGAGGTGATATAATTAAAAATAAAAATGAAAAAAATAATACGAGAACGTATTTGTGCGTTTTCGAACGAATGCATGAAGTTTTGCATATCATAGATTGACACGAGTAAAAATGAATATTTAATAAAATGTATATAGGATAATGATCAAGATAAGATATGGACGTATGGGGGCGGGGGATATGGTCGAATAATAGTTATATTTATACTACATAACATATAAATAATGACTTCTATAGAGTGTTTAGTTTTTAGTATGATGTTAAAGAATTTTCATACACTGAATACTAGATATATGATGAAGGGAAATTAATGACGGGAAAATGTGACGTCATAGTTATTGAATTTGTACGTATAGTACAAATCATTATTAGGAAGATTTACAAGAACGAATTAGAGACAAAGAGTGGGTAGTAATGACTAAGAAGTACAACTACGGGTTCCAATCCTGTTATATGCAATGTGTATGCATAATCTAGGGACGAGGGTGAGATGCAAGACAATCATAATTAATTATAATAAATTCTATAACAAAAAAAATGGAAAATGGATACGACTAAACCATAGAAATGGTAGATCGTAGGGTTGTGACACAAACGAAAATAGAAGGCTACAAATAATTTTTTTTATCCAAACTCGCGTTAAGCGATTTTGGTTCTTATGTAAAAATGAATATTGATTATTTATTCATTGTTCATTTATATATATATATATATATATATATATATATATTAGGCCGGGTCGAAATTTTTGATTTCTTAGGTACATAGTGTGAGGTGGTTCAATCAATCATAGTAACACCCTGGTAAAATATTTTTGAATTCTGAGGACCCCTACCCCCTCCCCCTACCGGTTTCAGTTTTTTTCAGAAAATTCATAAAATTCGAGATAATTTGTGATTTACTTCCGAAATTTTTTTATTATTACCAAAGTTCGCTTACAAAACAGTTATATTTATTTTTTAATGAAAAAAAATTTTAAAAATACAAAAATGCATGAAAAAAAATTTAATACATAAATTTTTAGCTATTATTGGTAGAAATTTAGAAATTAAGAGAGAGAAATTCAATAAAATTTTTGACTTAAAACTTGTTTTTTTTTTCCTTCCATTGACCTTTCCACTCAAAAGTAGGCAGTTCTTTTCTAGACTGTAAAGTATTTAAATTAAATTTATGCCGATTAATATAGCCAATTCTTTCCTGGCTAGATTTAGTTACTAAGTTCACACCCCGTTCAACGCTTTGGCTGTGACATGGAAAATCTAGTATTTCTAGAGGTTTAGTTCTAATCTGAAGCAATTGCTCATTCTGAAGTTTTAGCTAAATTTTCATAGGTATATCTATTTTGAAAATTTTCTATTAATTCTAAGTCTTCTTCATAATCTAAGTCCTCTCTGTCTTGAAAATCGACATCTTCATTTTCATTATCATCTTCTATCACTTCTGATGATGCAAATTCCCTTGCTTCTCTTAATTTTTCTTTTGATTTCTTTTCCCTTTCCTGTGCTTTTTGGATTTTGCCCAACTTTCTCAAATTACTTGAAGTAGTTTTTTATCAATTTTTCCTAACTGTTTTTTTCTTTCTTTTTGACCAATAAAAACTTCCCATTCTATAATAGGTATTTTATGTTCACACCTACAAAGTTTTCTATCCCTTATGCCTTTATCATAACAGTGGCATGGAGATATGTCAAACATCTCGTCATATTTCTTTAATTTTTCACATTTTTCATTTCTTTTTATCATAGGGCATTTAGTTAACTTATCAGCATCTTCTATAAGTCTAGTAACTCTAACATAAATTCCATTTATATCAATTGTTGGGAAAGAAAATTTTTGCCAAATTTCTTTTATATCTTGAACAACTACGTTATAGCAATCATTTTTACTTATTTTACCCTGTGCTTTAGATTCTTCCTCTCTAACAATAAAATGGAAGTGCCTTACAACATCAGCTTTTGATGGCGTCATGGCAGATGAAAATTTTGCTGGATATCCGAAGGCTACATTGTGGCTTATTTTTCTAGTAGCCATAATTTAATTTAATAAGATTTTAACTATATTTTATTTATTACTGATATTTTAAAATTAAATAACATATTTTAATACAAACTTTTGGCATTCTAGGTACCTAAATAGGAATCTGGAGAGAAAAAAACAAAAATAATGTAATATTAGGTCTTATATCCGGTGCTATGAGTCAGCACCGGATTTAAGATCCTACCCCCTACCCCCCCCGATCGCAAAAAAAGTTGGTGAATGGTCTATTCTGATGTAATTCGTGCCGGGGAACTCGATTTTGGCCATCCGAAAGCAAAAAAATTAATATTTAGGGTCGATTTTTACGATTTTCGATTTTTGGCCTATTTCCCTTATAAATTCATATGGAAAAAGTGAGTATCGGTAGGGGGGGTTAGCGAAGGTCCCACAGCCTTGATTTTTGGTGTGGATACTACTATTGCAAAATGATCAACCTCACAATATGTACCTAAGCAAAATCTTGACCTTGACTCCCTTTCGACCCGGCCTAATATATATATATATATATATATATATATATATATATATATATGCCGAAATAACCACGAAGGAAACAGAATAATTAAAAATATTTTTCACTTCGTTTTATTATGGCTTTTTATAAATTAACTAACACCGGTTGAAACGTTATATATAGACCAAGAATAACACAAACTAGTTTTCAAAACGCATTTATCGTGGCCTTTTATAAGTTAACACTGAATGAGCGGCAGAATATAATCACTTACATTTTAAATGAGTCGTCCGTTGGATCTTGCAATCTATCGCAACTTTCTGCAACAGTCTGCGTGGACAGAATTTCGTTCCGATCTGCAACGTTGAAAAGGTGGACCGCAGCTGATGGGTAGAAATCTTGATCTTCAAACAAATCGGGAGAACTGTAGAGCGATAATTGACTCATAGTGTATATTTGAAAAGCACTAAGCGAAAAAAACATACGAACTGAGGCTCTGAGATGAACTGTCCCTTTTTATAAAGGTGCTTGTGACCAACCCACAGCACAGGATTCGCGAGCTTCCTATTGGCTATCAGTGAATTTTGGGTGGGCTTAAAGCGTAAGCCTGCATAGCGGACAAAGAGAGGTCCTGGGCTCCGCCCAGAGGGCTGTGATTGGTTGCCCCGTGAAATTTGGGACTTGTCAGATATGCCCATTCGTGGAGAGACGAGAAACGCTTTGTTTTTTGATCTTGTATTCGACCGAGAGAGAGAGAGAGAGAGAGAGAGAGAGAGAGAGAGAGAGAGAGAGAGAGAGATGAGGATGGTTTGTGAATCGGTTTATGGCTCTGAAATATAAAAGTGGAAGGTAATTTCAGAATCAGTTAACGATGAAGAAAACCGCTGTTAAAGTTTATTGGGGTCCCTGCGTTATCGTAACACAATAAATAAATTTTAAAAAATAATCTACCCCTCATCATGTGACTTTTCAGAGGAAATTGAAGACACGTGTGGATGAAAATAGAACGAATTATGGTACCCCTCTAAATTAGCTTCGTAAAATTTATTATGCACTGTAAATTAAAGTCTGGAACTGGAAATGGTTTTTTAAAAAATATCACCTCAACTCTTCACAAAGACTCGTTTAATTATCGCTATTTAAAACTCGACCTTCTCATGGCACGTATAATTAATAACCCGATGCTGAGTCATATAATTTAATGGTGCATGCCTTATCTCGAATCTTGGAAACCAGAGAAACGGCAATAAAAAATTAGTTAAACAACATATATATATATATATATATATATATATATATATATACATATATATATATTGTTTATCTAATTGTTTATTGGAAGTGAGAAGGTATTTATATCCTCACCCACAGCAATGGAATTAGTGGAGCATGAAGTCCATACATTTCTCGTATTAAATTGTTTGTTGTAGAAAAACTCTGAATATTAGATGTTTCAAATTTTACTTTTAAATGTGAACGAAGATAAATATAACTATATATATGAAGGAATTAGCGGGTTTTACATTGATATAAAATAATTTGAAAGAATAATTATCAGAATTGGGAGAGGTTGAGTTAATTAATACAATTTGACGTGATTGTTAATTATAAATTTTGCGCACACTTCTTGTACTAATTTTTTTATAGTTTTCAGAATTTTTTAGATTACATTTTTTCCGGAACTGTACATATGTAGGCTTTCTTTGGTTAACCCTTCGATTGCTTCTGCCCGAATTGTTCATTCTGACGGCTGTTCATCTTTTCACCCCACCCTAGACCTATTTTTTAACGGGGATGTGTATATATATATATATATATATATATATATATATATATATATATACGCGCGAGAGGGCGAGAGAGAGAGAGAGAGCGCGCGAGAGGTAGAGAGCGAGAGGGAGAGAGAGAGAGCGAAAGGGAGGGAGGGAGAGAGAGCGTGCAAGAGGGCAGGAGAGAGCGAGAGGGAGAGAGGGGAGAGAAAAAGAGAGAGAGCGAGAGGGAGACTGGTTACCCATTTATCTATCATTCGTGAAAGGATGTTTACACTCCACTTAGACTTACAGTTTAACACGGATAATTAGGTTACCCTGTCTCCCAACCGTGGAAGGACCCGCCGCCACCGGGTTTCGAACCCGCCTACACTCCACCTTAGACCTACAGTTTAACATGGGGATCATTAGGTTACCCTGGCTACCAACCGTGGAAGGACGCGCCGCCGCCGGGTGTCGAGCCCGACGCATATTATCATGTGTGCGTAATATTTTATGGGCGTATAGACGGGTGTGTACGTGCCAAAACGAAGTATACACTGTGCCAACTGGCTGATAGTGCCTGGAGGCACTGGCTGATTAAGCCGACTGGCTGATTAGGGACCTTTAAGACAACGTCCGCTCGGCTGAAGTCTTAATATGTGCTTGGCTCCTGTCAAGCGAACACCTCTCTTCCTCTCTCTTCTTCTCTCTTTCTCTTGGGGGATAACTCCGCCTCCAAGTTGCATAACCCTTCCCCCCCTTCGGGGGGTGCCTTGCAACAAGGGGGTTGGCACTGGAACTGGTGCCAAAGGGGGGTTGGCACTTTTGCAACATTGATCAACATTTTCAATTGTACTGCACTCTCTCCTTTTTCGCCCACACTACTTACTACCCCTATCACATGCCCCTCCTCCCTTTTTTACTTTCATATTTGCATGTTTAATGTTGTTATATGTTATATCAGGGGTCACCAACCTTTTTTTTTGTTCACCGCCCACATTTACGATTTTTTGAAAATTAAAAAAGCTCATCGCCCACCTTAGATCAAAAAGACGAAATCAACATAATCGATAAAATAAATAATGAAATAAATGTTTAATTACCTTTAATGTGAGCCCACTAGTGGGCGCTACCGCCCAGGTTGGTGACCCCTGTGTTATATGATAAGTTGTTCGTTTAATGCTTGATATTTTTGTTTCAGAACTCCATGACTCCTTCGAAAGCAGATGTTGTGAGACACTACCTTTTTGTGCGCCGTCGTGAAGAAGCTAAATCAAAAGGATCAACAACTGCTAATGATTGTTACAGGGTTGTTGTAAAAGATATTGAAGACATTTTTATGAAATTTTCTTTTCCTACGATTAACACCAAAGGTATCTATTTTAAAGTCAGTCGATTAATAGAAGAAGCCTCAAAATTGAACAAGGTGCCGTTATTTCGAAGAAATGAAAGTTTTGCCTTAAAAGTAGCTCAGTATGATGAAATGTTTGATATATCTTATTGTGAATGCTATGATAAGGGAATTGATAGGAAATCTTGCAGGTGCAAGGATAAAATACCAATGGCAGAATGGGAGTCTTTTGTGGGTCAAAAACAAAGAAAAAATCAGTTAGGACCAATTGATTGATTGATTGCATACCGTAGCTAGTTCAACAAAGAAGAGATCTTTAGCAAGAGCCTAAGAAGCACAAAACCGTCAACTAAAATCACAAGAAGAAATGACTGAAACCACCAATGTTTTACCATCGGAATTTATAGAAAATACCGAAGAAGACATGGATATAGATTCAGAGAGTCAGGATGTAGATTATGAGGCCGATTTAGAATTGACTGAGAATATTCAGAACAGGCACGCTTATAAAAACCTAGCATTAACAGCAGATCATTATCGTGTAAGTTGTAGAGCTGCAGCTGCAATAGTCAAAGCAGCTTTAAAAGATATGGGGATTCTTAACCACACCAACATGCATGACAGAAAGAAATTAGAAAGAGAAAGAAATCGCGTGGGTGAAACAAATACTTTTCGGTCAAAATCTGAAGATGGAGTGCCTTGGATTTGGTGGAAGGAAAGATAACACATTAACTAAAAGTGGAAAGATAAAAGAAGAACACTATGTCATTGTGAAACAACCTGGAAGCATCTATGTAGACCATGTCACACCAGATAATGGAACTGCTCGCTGCATAGCAGAAGAGTTGATAACTATTATTACAGACTCGAACAGCACATATACTATAAAAGCTTTACTGTGTGATGGTACTCCTGTAAATACAGTAAAAATTGGTGGAGCCATAAAAATGGTTGAAATTCATCTTAACAGACCAGTGCAGTGGTTGGTGTGCCTCTTGCATTTGAATGAGCTGCCTTTTATGCACGTCTACAAAGCCATTGATGGTAAAACAACAGGTCCAAATACTTTTGTGGGTTCAATTGGGAATAAACTGGAAACAGATTTAACAAAATTGGAGGTAGTCAAATATTCTCGCTTAAAAGCAAACATTAAAGAAATTCCAGCAAATGTTGTGAAGGAGCTAAGCAGTGATCAAAGATATCTCTATGATATGTGTCTGGCAATGCAAACTGGAGACAGTTCTCAAGATCTGTCCACTCGATCCCCAGGTACCCTTCACCATGCTCACTGGCTAACTCTAGCCAACAGGGTCCTTCGATTATATATCTCAACACCAAATCCCGATAAAAACCTTCAAGATATAGTCAAGATTATTATGCAGTTCTATGATCCACGGTGGTTTTGGCTAAAATCTCATCCTAATGCAACTGATGGTGCGTATAACTTTTGGCATTTAATGTGCTTGCTTCGAAATTTAAATGAACAACATAGATCAATCATAGAACCAGAATTAAAGAATAACGCCAACTTTGCTCACCCATAAAATACTCATATCAATGGTAACTGACAAGAGACTAGAAATTAGGGAGCAAGCTATTCAGAAAATCATCCGTTCCAGAACAGGATTTTCAGGTACCAAAAACTTTGAGTTGCCTCGAACCCTCAATTTCCAATCTACTGACTACACCGAGATGATCGATTGGCAAAAAGAGATCATTACTCCTCCAACGCTGCTGCTGAACAATTTTAGCGACGATGAGCTACTACAGGCTCAACGTAAGTCACTGGAGATAGCTTCTTTTCCATGCCACAATCAAAGTGTGGAAAGGGCAGTGAACCTAGTAACAACGGCATGTCAGGAAAGAATTGGATATGACAACCGTCAAAAGTGTATCTTAAACTCATTAGAATTAAGGCGAAAACTGCCTAAGTTTGAATGGAAGGCCCAATGGAATGAGTAAGAAACATTTTAATAAAATTTCCTAATGATATTGAAAATTTCTTCCCTTTTGATTGATAAGGAACAATGAAAAAGTTAATTGAATTTTAGCATATTTATTATGCCTCTAATTTTTTCTTCTGAATATATTGTACTTAATTAATTTTCCTAATACTGTACATTATTAAATAAAATATTATACGTTAATAAAGATTTATGTCATCAAAAAACCTGAATGTAGAGTAAGTCTCGTATAAATGAAATATTCTTCAATATCGCCCAAAAAATAAAAAATTGTGCCACGGGTAGGAGGCTTTAAACAACGAAAATAATTGATGAGGGGGTTCCTGTGTTCCATTCAAACCCCTCACAATATGTACCAATTCAATTTATGAATAAAATTAAAGCATTTTATTACTATGAATATAAACATCAAACTTCTCTCACATGTGGACCCTATTCCTCCACCAAGGCGAAGGATCAGCTGGAGCCTCACTTGGCAAATATATGAATTTTTTTCCACTTAGGTTGCAATTCGCGAAACATCTCTATCAATGGGGGGGTGCTAGAGCCCCTTCATCCCCCCTCTGGATCCGCCACTGTATATATATATATATATATATATATATATATATATATACACAGTCCCCCCTCGCCGTTCGCGGATTTCGCTTATCGGCGGTTGACCATTTGTGACCATTTTGTGGTTCGTGGATGCAAATTTCGCGTATCTGTGGATTGGCGCGACCGGATGAAATTTCGCGCGCGTGGCTGCAGAAGTGCGAAACGGCAAATAACCACACTCAGCTGACCATTTATGGACTTCTAGGCACCATAGGGCCCACATCCCCCCCACTTCTGTCATTACTGAAATTATATACAATGTCGGCGTCTAAAATACTATTTCCATTATTTCTTTCCCAGTACTGTTCAGTAGTTAAACACGATAGAGTGATCCCTGGATCTGCACGAGGTTCGACGTGAGTAGTTTGGGCGCAAAAGGAGAGAGTGCAATGCAATTGCAAATGTTGAACAATGTTGCATAAGTTATGCAGCAAAGGGGGAAATGTTGAAAGATGTTATGCAAAAAAGGGAGAGGGCGTTGTTGCAAGAGCAACAAGAGTTATGCACCTTGGAGGCGGAGTTATCTCCCAAGAGAAAGAGAGAGGAGAAGGAGAGAGAGGAAGAGAGGTGTTCGCTTAACAGGAGCCAAGCGCATATTAAGACTTCAGCCGAGCGACCGTTGTCTTAAAGGTCCCTAATCAGCCAGTCGACTTAATCAGCCAGTGCCTCCAGGTACTATCAGCCAGTTGGTACAGTGTATACTTCGTTTTGGCACGTACACACCCACCTATATGCCCATAAAATATTACGCACACACGATTATATGCGCCGAGTTCGAGACCCGGTGGCGACGCGTCCTTCCACGATTAGCAGCCAGGGTAACCTAATGATCCGTGTTAAACTGTAGGTCTAAGGTGGAGTGTAAACATCCTACCACGGTTGGTAGATAAATGGGTACCCAGAGTGTCCTAGCAAGGATCTCTCTCGCGCGCTCTCTCTCTCTCTTTTATATATATATACACACACACACATCCCCGTTAAAAAGTAGGTCTACAGTGGGGGTGAAAAGTTTGTTGTTCATCAGAATGAACAATTCGGGCGGAAGCAATCGAAGGGTTAACCAAAGAAATCCTATATATGTACAGTTCCGGAAAAAAGTTCACCTAAACAATTCTGAAAAATATAAAAATTAGTACAAGAAACGTACAGAAAAGATACAAAATTTATAATTAGCACTCACGTCAAATTGTATTAATTAACTCAGCCTCTCCCAATTCTGATAATTATTCTTTTAAATTATTTTATATCAATGTAAAACCCGTTAATTTCTTCATATATATATATATATATATATGATACACACAGACCGTGCATGGAACAAGGAACTCTTCAGGAAAATTAAATCCACTATAGTCGGAATAAGTAATGGTAAATGACAAATACTATAGTTTTTCTTTTTCATGATGGTAGCCCGACGTGGGCAACGGTCCACTGGCAAAGAGGTCCCAGAAATATAGCTTCCCTCACCAGCTATCTGGAAAGCAGATTGGATCCATCTTTGGGACAGGATCTAGGGTTTAAAGCAGCCTACCCCAGCTACATTTAGAACCTCAATATAAGCAAAAGACTCGCTGCCTTCACGTCAGACTCAATACATCAAAGAAAAAGGGGTGACTATTATATTTTTAGCCAAAAACCATTTACCATTACTTATTCGGACTATAGTGGATTTAATTTTCCTTGAAGAGTTCCTTTTCCATGCACGGACTGTGTGTATCATAAAAAACCTCGGAACCATTCTGAGTTCATTCCCATCATGAAACGGACATGTTATGTGCCTTGAAAAGTGGACGCTCAATTCTGCCAGTTGAGGTTTAAGTTTTGTTTTTTGGCTAAAAATATAATAGTTACCCCTTTTTCTTTGATGTATTCAATCTGACGTGAAGGCAGCGAGTCTTTTGCTTATATTGAGGTTCTAAATGTAGCTGGGCTAGGCTGCTTTAAACCCTAGATCCTGTCCCAAAGCTGGATTCTATCTGCTTTGCAGATAGCTGGTGAAGGAAGCTATATTTCTGGGACCTCTTTACGAGTGACCCGTTGCCCACGTCGGGTTAGCATCATGAAAAAGAAAAAGCTATAGTATTTGTCATTTACCATTACTTATTCGGACTATAGTGGCTTGATTTTCCCAGAAGAGTTCCTTGTTCCATGCACGGACTGTGTATCATAAAAAACCTCAGGGAACCATTCTGAGTTCATTCCCATATATATATATATATATATATATATATATATATATTTATCTTCGTTCACATTTAAAAATAAAATATGAAACACCTGCTCTAAAGGGAGCAAGGTAATATCCCTCGGCAGTTAAAAAGGTGTCCTTCGCTTCTTTTGAAAAGTTGAGGACATTTTCCAGATAGGCTCGTAGGTGATAATACCCTGTTCCTGCCGAGATCTTAACATGATTTATCATAAATACACTTCACACTGGCTGAATATGGAATATTAAAAGTTGGTTTCAGGGTATGCAGAGTAACTATCATCGCACTCCGTTCCATCAGAATGGGCTATACGCAGTTTAGCGTACATGTGCTTGCAGCTCCGGTCAAAAAAGTAAGGGCCTGAGCTGGGTATCACGAATTCTGTAGGGGCACTCGGCGAACTAATTGTGTTTAATGGGTTAATTGTAATAAAGTCGCTATGCTCAATAGAGACCTGAGTAGGGGACATATCAAAGAGGGACAGTTCCGATTTACAGCATTGTGAACTACACGGATGGATAGAACCCGCCATGACGAGTCAGAAATAGTGCCACCTCTCTCGACCACTAGTAATTAGCCTATGATTCGTGAGAGTAGCGTCCTCAGCTTATATCAGTTAAAAAAATGATCAGCCATAGGTTTCATACACTTAGAGCACTTCTTTTTTTATTTCTTTTTACGTTTAGCGCCACGTGATGGTAACCCCTTCTTCCCGGCAGATCTTTTCTTTCCGCCACCACGCATTTTTCTCTTTGCATCTTTGATGATTTCGTCCCGTGTACGTTTTAAATGTTTTTTTAGAACTTCTTTAGGCTTAGTTCCACCCATTATGTCTTCTTCCGCGTTAAAACCTGTTTGTAACGCCTTCCTCCCTAGGTACCTGCCACCCCTCTTCAACAGTGGGATAGCGGTGCGTAGTATTGATGGAAAAATGGATCCAAGGCCACTCCCTCGCTGGTATCTCCTCGATAGATTGTGAATGGCCTTCGGGTCATTATAAACGGCGAAAGTGTAGTTTCACTTTTAAGCTCCCATCACCGAATGGGAAATTTTTTCCCTCAATAGTTCTTATATATATGGAGGTGTTGGTTAATAGATTAGTCGCAACATTCACATAATTGGGCTTGTAATATGTAATGCTCAAACTTTTCCTTCTATGGTTGGGGATGTGTGCAATGCGCAGCAGGCGCGCCTGGGTGTCCCCAACAAATTGGTGCTCTACGATATTGCTGTAAATATAGCACATGTCTGGAGGTGGAGAGCTTTCACCCAATTTCTCCATCTTCAGTTGATACATTAAGCTGGACAAGTCATGCTGTGCCTCGTGAAAGGTATCTCTTTGGAGAGTTGCGCTATATCGGCCCTCGGCCACAATTATGAACAGCTCTTTATCTTTAATATTTCTACTAAGGGTTGATTTTAACTTCAATGTGCATGCAGGCGTGTCTATGTTTACGACTTCAAAAAGTAAATCGTTTGTCAGGTACGACTTTTCAAGACTCTTGTTTAACCCCGTCACAATGTCCATGGCTGTATCATAATGCCGATTCCTAGCGAAATTTGTGCTATAGTACTGTTCCTCACCGAACAGGACTGATCGCATAGTATTGTCTAAGGTTATGCCTAATTTTTCGCACTCATCGATTCTTCTAAGGATCAGAAATATGATTTGCTCATTTTCAAGAGTTAAAAATTTGGAGACTAACTGGAGTTCACATAAACCCACCTCATACGAATCACGCTCCAATTCAATGGGTCCGTGGAGTTCTGTCACAAAGTTGGCGGGTGTTGTTAGGATGTACAGACAGAGAAGAGAGGACGGGAGTGTGACATAGAAGTGGCTAGGCGCCATGTTGCATACTAATTAAGCTTCATTATTGCAGCAGCTTTTATATAGGTGTTGAAGCTTTCTGGGTAACCCAGCCATTTCACCAGGTACATTTTTCTCTTTCCTGAACCTTTGCTGCCTAAAATTTTTTCAATTTTAAACACACTTTTTCCTAAATTAAATGTCACTTTCTGCAACTCCTCGCGGTAAAAGCCTCCAGCGATCTCTTCCCCATTCAAATCTTCAACGTAATACATCATTATCTCACCTTTAGGTCTCATAGCACGACTTTAAAAATCTCACGTGTCCATCCTTGCTCAAATCCCTTCGCGAATTTATTTCCCGAACGTGATAGCCTTACATAATCATTGATTTTGAAATGTGTAGAGTGTGGTGGTGGTGCTCCATCTCTTCTCACCTCTGGCAGCGCACCTCTTTCTAAAACTTCGTTAGGTGTTGTGCCAATCGTACGGTGGTGTGAACGGTTGTATGATGATGCCAATGACCGAGAACGTTTATATATCTGTATGTGTTTTTTGTGTAAAATAGCGATGCATGCGTTCCTTTATGGTACGTTGAACTCTTTCAGCTAAAGAGGCCTTATGTATAGAACTGCTAGTGTAGTAACTGATATTAAACTCTGTCAGCATGTTCTGAAAAGCGCGACCTATAAATTCTTTCCCCATATCCGTACAAAAATAGCCAGGAACCCTTTCTTCTTTAACATCAACGTTTTGGTCGCTTTAGCAACTGTTTCAGGCGATTTATTTTTCAGGGAATTAGCCACAGATATCTAGAGAATACATCTATTATGAATAGGATGTAGCGGTATCCGTCATTATACACTGAATATCTTTGCATGTCTGTTAAATCCGCTTGCCAAATAGAGTCAATCGAATCCGCGGTTGTCTTGGCCGTTTTAAACCTTTTTCTCACCGGTTTATGAAGTGTATAAGCATCCTGTCCCGCAAAAACCTCAACATCTTTTTTCCCTACCGTAAACACCTCTGTACAGTCTATTAACGCCACCATAGGAGGCGGGGTTAGAAATGTCATAATAGCGTTTACTTAATATGTTAGCCATTTGCGTATTTTAGAGACACGTGGATAAGGTTGGCCGTTTGTTCTCTTCTTTCTCTTCTTCAGAGACGCTGCTGCTGGGGCGATGGCGTACTCAGTTGTGACACATGCGAGACTTGATCCAGGTCTTTTAACCTATTCAGATTACCTATCAATGTTTTGGGGACATTTATTTGTTGTAGTCTTGCTTTAATATGCTTCCATCCTGTTGGTGAGGGTCTGTCCCACTTTCTCACCAGATCATGAACAATATCAACGATATTGGATCCTTGTACCCTTGTTCCTTCAACAATGACCTCGCCTGTATCGGCCCACTGTATGATGGGGTCCTCACTCAATAGATTATAAAGACTTAAGCCTTTATTCCTCAATGTATGTGGGAGACTGTTTTTTAACACATGTTCGATGTGTTGTGTTCCGTTGTTCTTTGGTTGGTCATCTCTAACGTCGGGCCAGGTCCTGTGTCGCCATGCTCAGCGCTACTCGCGCTGTGCCTAATAACCACGGGGCTCTGTCGGATTCTTATAATCTTCGTACTCATGAAGAAATTTCTGCAAAGCCTCTTGGTACAAGAGCCTTTTCTCATCAGGTGACTTTTCACTGTTTAATAGGGCTAGCAACTCGCTTTCCATTCTTTTAAGCCTACTTTTACGGGGTTCTAGAGCCGTGTCTGGAATCTTTGAACTTTGCAATGAAGCATACACCTCGTGCGGAATCACAACCACCTTCTTCATTATATTAATCTAGTCAGTAAAGGACCCAAAACTGAAAATAAGATGGGTAGGAATGATCCTCCTCTTTGTACAATAATTCGCTTTTTCTTACCCACAGTTTGACTTTTATGAGCGAGCGCTCGTATTATGTTCTTGTAACGACGTAAGCGAGCCTTCTGAGGGTTTCATTGGCACATTACATTTTATAACATTAAGACAGATTTCACAGATGCATTTTAAAAAGTCGGAGTCGATATTTTTAACAAACATCTGCAGTGCCCGGGGCAATCGTTGATAGATTTTTATTAATTCACGATATTTCTTCAGCCTATTTGTCATTCTGGAATATACACCGTTTCAGGTTCGCTTGGGAATATATTCGTTCTTAGAAGCACCCTAAACGTGTTTCGCGGGTGAAGGTCACAAAGCAAATATCCATAACGCTGGCTTTGGCTTCTTTATAAACCTCCAAAAACTCCTTACGTGATTCGGGAACATTTGATTGGCTAATACCCCAATTTGTGACACATCTCTACGTTGTGCGAATAAGACTAGATATTGTGTATTTAGCGACACATCGCGCATGTATCTATTTTTGAAAAATAGATTCTGGTTGATGAAGAATACGCTTATGTTAAGATGGTGGGAGAACACTGTAAATGTCTCGGCAAACGTTTTATCCATTTCCAACATGAGATCGTCAATTACAATAACTGTATGCTCATTACCTTTTAACGAATTAACGTCATATACACCCTTGTGGAACAAAATTTCATCTTGGTACTCGTTGAACACTGACTGATACGTCGAATAGCACCATATTACTTTATGCACAAATTTTGAGAACATCTCCCCCTTATCTTTAATGATTTTAAGCATAAATACAGTTTTTCCACATCCTGTAGGGCCAGATATAATACATGTGGAGGGGCTTGTGAACCTGAATTTTTCTACAGATTCCATCTCTAACACGTCACACCCCTAAGTGGGTCATTTACAAAATATTACAAATTTTGAGTGCTGCTCCTTATATTTTGTTTTCTTCTTCCACAGAACCGTGAATGACGACGATGTACAGCACCCCTTCATCGATATCACAGACGAACCCAATGACTGTGCAGCTACAGAACCCTTCCCCGCTGACGAACCCTCACCAGCGACACCTGTAGCATGCGGCAGTTCAAAGCGGAAGCATGATGAAGAGCCCTCCACGTCAGGTATAAAGCGTGCCAGGATTGCTCCGGGTTGTTAGACCCCAATAATAGAGCCCCAACCCTCAACGTCTGTCGACACAACCCCCACAACATTACCTTCCTCAAATATGCCCCATTGTTCAGTTCCGGGTACTTCCTCCACAGCAGCTCATACTGTGGAGGATGGTATAACATTCGAGTTGGTGCGCACCGTTACCCCCACCCCTGCCCTGACTAGAAATCGGTACGTGGTCAGGGTTGACCCTGGATCCCTGTATACCAACGGATTTCGGCGCATAGTTGAACGTATTGTGGAGTTTACCCTTCAGAACCGCGACGAACGTGAAGACCAGACGAAGTTATCCTTCAGGTTCGGGTCAGATGAGGGGGACGATTTTTGGGTGGTAATACCGTTCAGACGTTTGGCAGCTGTAGCTATAGAATATATATTGGGGCGTATAGTGCAAGCCTCTCAAAGTGATACATCCTTCAATATGGACAACTTCATGGTAGATATTGACAGAGTAGTCCGGGTTGCGGGTCATAGTGCCACACCTTATACTCTTAACCTCTTCTGGACGACTGGGTCGAATTTGTACCGTTTCCAATACACGCATTCATAACTTAACCCTACAAAAACTTCAGTCGTTAAGAGGTTAATTTCAATTCTCCGGTTATTTATAGAAAGCATTTAAACGTCGATCGTGGTTGTGGTTTTATAGCAATAATTTTAGCTCATATGTTCACTGTGCTAAATACTTGGACGCAAAAAATTTGGCTGCCCACGGTTGTGCAGCGTGCCCGTAAACTGGCTTCAGATTGTAAGCTTGAGTTTGAGTGTAATATGGGTCCTGAAGAACTGAGAAGGGCCGAGCAGGAAATGAATGCACGTATAGTCGTATTTGGAATGGATGATCGTCGTAGGACTGTGTATGTTTTTAAAAGCAGCGTGAGAGATCGTACAAGACCTCTACTTATTTTAGGATTATCAGGAACATCGTGTCTCCCCATCCGTAACATAAGGGCTCTCTACGCCAGTTATGATAAAAGTCGAAAATATGGAAGGCTTCATGATTTGTGTAAGGTGTCTCGAGTTTGCTGATGATATGGTGAAACATTGTAAGGATTGCTACATGGTATGTGAGCAGTGTAAAAGCCCCAAATGTGAAAGTCGTGTAGTTGAAACCGAGAAGAGAGAATGTAATGTGTGTAGACGTCCATTTTTCAATAATAAATGCTTTGAGCTCCATAAATCAAATGGCACTTGCAGGAAAATGAGGATTTGTAAGTGCGGTATGTTTCACATGATGGATAATTGGGGGAATTTCAAACATAAATGCGATGAAATTCAGTGTTCTACATGTCATGAAAAATATAAGGCGGATGGAGTGAAGCATGTATGTTATATGAAACATGCTAAGCCTAAAAATAGCCCTTGTATAACCGTGTACTACGATTTAGAAACTTACACGAACGCTGAAACCAAAGAGGTCATTCCACATTTACTCGTAAGTCAGACTATCTGTGATGAGTGCATGGAGTTCGAGGGTGATGAGTGCCACAAATGTGGAAAACGGACAAACGTTTTTAAAACGAATGCACACGGCAGCTCTGTGAAACTCTTTGTATCCTATATTGTCAAATTAGCAGACAAGTTAAAAAATATTACTGTGTATATTTTTGCCCATAACGGGGCGAAATTTGACACACAGTTCCTTTATAAGGAGCTCCTTGAACACGAGTCGTCTGCGATATTTACAGGTGATCCCTTGAAAAGAGGCAACAAACTAATATAGATGCAGATAAGAGGTAATGTACAGTTTGAAGATACCATGCTGTTCACACCTTGTAAATTTGCAAAGCTACCCAAGGTCATGGGCGTAGCCGCTGAAGTTTCAAAAGGATATTTCCCTTACACATTCCTCACTAACAAAACTTTGAATTATGTAGGACTACCTCCACCCAAACATTACTTTAACTACACCAACATGAGTGATAGTGAGCGTCAAGATTTTAACCGCTACTACAACAGTTTTAATGAAGCTAGTCCATACAATATAGCCGATGAATGTGAACGTTATTGCGTGAATGACGTACGTGTACTTAGAGTATGCTTTCAAGCCTTTAGAAGGATGTACATAATCCGTTTCAAATGCGATCCGCTGCAAGTCGCGACCACGATCGCCTCATTATGTTTTACAGTGTTCAAGAATAACTTCATGCCTAAAGACACCTTAGCAATCATTCACAGAAACAACCCCCGCAGTTATGGGCACAAGGCTATTTCCTGGCTCATACACCTACAGCAACAGACCGGGGTATACATAAAACATGCCCGCAACACGGGTGAAGTACCCGTTAAGGTCAATGGTCGTGTTTTTTGGGTTGACAGAGTAAGTGAGGATTCAGCCACTGGTGAGAAGACTGTGTATTCCTTTAACGGCTGCTGGTGGCATGGATGCCCGCGCGCTGAATGTGCCGTCACGGGGGACCTTTATGGAAGATCTCCCGCCGACAGCCTCGCATGGACCCGTAACCGTGATCAACTTATAGGCTCCCAGTTCACTCACAAAATCGTGTGGGAGCATGAGTATGATGCACGTATGGAAACAGATGAGCAGTACCGTGAAGAAATAAGGGCCATCAAACGTTCAATGGTGCTGGACCCCTCAAATGCGGTGACAGCTTGTCTGGAGGGCGCACAAATCCATTGAAGCTATATTTATAGATCACAAGCTCATGTTTCCCCTGTGCGTGAAGTGTGCAGAGGAGAACAACGGTGACTGTAACCATGCAACCCACCAGCGTAAGATCAGAGGTGTATATACAAACACTGAGCTGGCCCTAGCCGTTCGCCATGGGTATAGAATATTGAAGATACATGAGGTGTGGAGGTTTCAGAAGCTACCCAACCTTTTCACACCATATATAAACGCCTTTTTGAAGGATAAAGTAGAAGCATCAGGATATCCGCGAGGGGTTGATACCGAAGATGAAAAAACGGCTTATATTCAGCGTTATCGTGCCCATGAAGGTATACAGCTTCACCGATCCCAAATTGTTAAGAATCCTGGCAAGCGCTTTAGTGCAAAGTTGTGTCTAAACAGTCTTTGGGGGAAATTTGCACAGAATACTGGCAAAGGGAACGTCCATTTGGCATAAAGTTATAGTGAAGTCTGGGATTATGCCAACGCTCCCGATAAAGAGGTTATGGAGATCGTGAATGTTGATAACACGTACATAATAAAGCACAATATCACCGAACTGGCCACAGATACCTCACATGTTACAAACATACCTGTAGCCAGCTTCACAACGGCCTACGCCCGCATCAAACTTTGGGGTCTACTGCACTCTCTTGGACGGAGGGTGTTGTACGCTGACACAGATAGCGTGATATTCACAGCGAGGGAGTGTGAATACATGCCTGCTATTGTGGAATTCCTCGGAGAGCTAACTGATGAGATCAAGGACGAGTATGGTGATAGTGCATACGCAGACTCGTTTGTATCAACAGGGCCAAAAATCTATGAGGTACGGGTGAGGGTAGGGGATGATATGAAGTATATCGTGAAGGCTAAGGGTATCACGCTTAACCATGCGAACCGTCGAGCCGTTAACTTTGACTCGTTGAAGGATCTAGTGTGGTTGGAAGCTGAGGGAGACCAGCCACCCCAACTGACTGTGGGGACGCACAATTTTCGTGCGCAGAAACTGGGGTGTGTGAAGGAACTTAGGGGCATGAAGGTATGCCGTAACACCTATAGGAAGCGTTACCAGGTGGGTGCCTGGTCCCTATGACACCATACCTTTTGCTTACCTTAATCATTGATTGTATTTATATATTATATATATATATATATATATATATATATATATATATATGTATTGTTAACGATGTTTATTTATCACGTATATGTGTTTCAATTAAGGTTTCATTTACTCCTTTACGTGCGTGCGTGTGTGTGTACAGTAAAAAGCTAAGCTCCGCCCACTGTAAGATCGGTCACGTGACTGTAAGATCGGTCACGCATATCTCTATCCCTGCATGCTTATTTGACCCTTGCATACCCTTGAGCTCAGACGTGTATTCTCCCGCGTAGACAAAAAAATAGTAATGGCTGCCTTTAATATTGCGTGTTTAACGTTTATGAAGTGGTATTCGGCAAAGTGCCAAGATATAGTGGATACTGACAAACTCCCTATTCCACCCTCCTTTAATACTTTTAAGGCTACATTGAGCCGTGCGAAGGACCAAGATATTCAAATACTCTACGGGTATTCTGGTGAGGGCATTGTAGGATTTCGTAGTACAAACGATGTATTGAAGTATGTTGTAAACCTAACCTTTATAAAAGCTCACATATACCGCGAAGTAGAAGAAGCAGCACGTTCAGAAGATAAGCAACGGTTATAGATAGTGAGTCTTGTTGATGAGTGGTGGGACAAGCGATATTATGTCATGTTACATCATACCGACTACTCGTACCCTACGGTTGAGAATGTAAATGTTGTCATCATGGAGAATCTTAAGTATTTTTAGCACTATATTAATAATATTTCATGAGGTTTGTAGTGAAGTTGTGGCTAATGGGCTGTGTGTGTTTTTAACAGACTTTAGAGACGAGTATCGCTTGTTAAACACAAAGGATAAATATGGGCATATGTTTCTTTCAAATAGTGCACCGGATTGTGAAGATGTTTAGTTTGTGGAAATGAATGTCTAGTGAGTGATAAAATATTAAAGCCGGTATTGCTTCACGTAACGGAAAATTCTGTTTGTCCAGGGGCACAAGTGTTCTAACAAGGCTGTACGCGTTTCAGCAGTTTATGGTGTGACTCGCTCCCCCCAGCGAGCCGCCCACCCGTGTACCTCACCTCTCCGAAACACGAGTTCGAACAAACCCGTACACGTTTCATCAGCGCGACTCACTCCGCCCGTCGAGCCGATCCGTCCACCTGTGGCTCATAGTCATCTCAGAGTTTGAACCGAGTAGACGTGCTAATACGATAGAACTTCCTTTGAGAAGCATTCTCAACGCCTCGTACGATGTCTCCGTGACGAAGTCATTTCGCGTGTTTAGGCGTGAAACCGGCAGCATTAACTATGTACTTGAAACGATTTGCAGGCAAGCAAACTCTGGTAAACGTAATGTTATTTATTTAAGTGTTGAGGAGATGAATAGATTGTTCGTGATAGTTGAGAAGTGTGGAGAGGACCGTTATAAAATACCTGCAGGTGTAGGTACAAGAGAGCAGATTAGTGACGCCCCCTCATATGCTGTTGCTTGCACGTTCTGTATAAATAACGAACAGCCATGCTTTGATATACGACTAATGTGGGAAAATGCAGCTGACAGTAACGTTCTTGTCCCTACGCGAAACCGTTTCATCCTCGACAGAATGTTTGAAATCGTCGGATTCCGCAAGCTGAAGTCTATATTAGACGCTCGTGTTACGGATATGATTTATTTTGACACGGTTCTTGAATACGCATACACCGCTCTGCTCGACGGATTTATCGAATGTAGGAATGAACAAGGCGAGAATGGTCAAGAGCTGGCTGCATATTTAAAAGTTTTAGATTCTTTGAAATATCCTGAACTTTGGTACAAAGCACTTGAGCGGTAGAGGGCAGAGCTTGCCTACACTGTTTACTCTGAAGAGCTGTACCTCTATATAATGAATAGCTGTCGTTACGACTTGGAAGATTATTTCAATTGCCGCTATGCAGAGTGAAGAAGAGTTCACGATTGGAAAGCTCGGGACGGTAAGAAAAAACCCTCGATTGGAAAGGAGCGTTTATAAACTTGTATTTAATAATGACGTTGTGGTTAACGATGACCTCTTTTTGCGTGCTTTTGATTGTATTCTAGCCGTGTTTAAAGATAACTTGCCAACCGAATGTAAAGTGGGCACAAAAATAGTATTAAACGATATGAAAGCCATTTATGTCGAGTATAGGCATCCGTATAACTTGAACGGTGAAGTGTTGCTTGGACAGTTTTACCGTGTAGTGCAAATTAATAACGATGTGAATGTAGACTCGATTACATGTGAGTTTAGCGTTTTGCGCAGTAGAACATAGAGTGTTTTGATGTATATTTATTTATTTAATTCTATATACATATTTCCTGACCTAATTTACAATTGGTTATTCGTTTCGTATATTATTATTTTCAATATATTTGATTATTTAATATAAATGTGTATATATATATATTTTTTTTCCTGTACTAATATATTGATAGTTATACTACAAAGTTTTGTATATTAATGATTATATATTTCTCATTCGTATTGCTTATGCTATTATTATTTTTTATCATATATATTCCATTGTATGTTTATTTTGATTATATATTCATCGTTTGTATTTCTTATGCTATTATTATTTTTGATCATATACCGGGTGTCCGAGAATTATCTATACAATATTTGGCTGTTATTAAAAGTCAACCATGAAGTGTAGAAATTCCAGTGTTGTCCCATTTCACAGAGAAACTCATTAAGTTTTTTCTGATAACAAGTTTTGACAAGTTTTTTCTTTTTTGTACGCGGGTGACAGACATTAATGATTTAAAAGCAAGAATCACAGCTGCTATTGAGCGAATTGATGTGGATATGCTGCAGCGTACATGGCAACATTTGGATTATCGATTGGATGTTTTGCGAATCACTGATGGTGCACATATCGAATGTTTGTAACAACGTTACTTTAATAAAAGAAACTTTTGAAAATACAGATTCTAAATAATCTTGTTTAAGAATTTTACGTGTGTTATCAAGAATTTTATTAAAAGATGAAATTGTACAGATAATTTTCGGACACACTGGAATTTCTAAAAAACTTGTCAAAACTTGGTATCAGAAAAAACTTAATGAGATTCTCTGTAAAATGGGCAACACTGGAATTTCTACACTTCATGGTTGACTTTTAATAACAGCCAAAACTTGTACAGATAATTCTCGGACACCCTGTATATTCCATTGTACATTTATTTTCCATATATCTTTTATTCCATTAATTCGTCTAAATAAACAGAATGATGTAATGGTGTTTTATTTAATTCTTTTGGTTGTACACGGCATTTAATTATAACAATTGGCTGCCTTCTAAAACCGATTTCTAAACCAACGGTAAAGAATATATGCATTAATTAAATAAATTGCTCTCTCCGGCAACTCAACCTGTACACCTGAACAAGCCATTTACGCCTTCTAAGCCAACTGGCTGATTAAGTCAGAATATGTGCTTTAGTTAAATAAATAGCGCAATCTGGCAACTCAATCTGTACACCTGAACAATCTATTCACGCCTTTTAAGTCAACTGGCTGGTTAAGCCAGTACATATGCTTTAATTAAATAAATAGCGCAATCTGGCAGCTCAGCCAGATAAGCCAACTGGCTGATTAGGAACATATTAAGACAGCGGCCGCTCGGCTGAAGTCTTAATATGCGCTTGGCTCCTGCCAGGCGAACACCTCTCTTCCTCTCTCTCTCTCCTCCTCTCTCTTTCTCTTGGGGGATAACTCCGCCTCCCAAGTTGCATAACCCTTGTTGCTCTTGCAACAACCCCCTCCTCCTTTCTTGCATAACATCTTGCAAAATTCCCCCCTTTGTTGCATAACTTATGCAACATTGATCAACTGTTGCAATTGCATTGCACTCTCTCCATTTGCGCCGCGCTCATACTACTGATGTGCACGAATTCAGAGAGAGGACGAGGACATTTTATTACCCTTTTTTCGATCTGCACGAGCTAAGATTCAAAGATAGACCAGCACAAATTTTTTTTAAACTTGTGGTAAATACTAAAAAATAACTAACACGTTTTTCGCGTACGCAGTACGATACATACGATACTTGCGCGTATGATACGATAGGATACTTACGCGTACGATATGTACAACACTTTAGCATTTGCAGCTGGCAGCAACATGCCTGATAGCGTGTCCCTTTTACGACCGGCTAGTTTATATCGAGTCGTCTTTCTCACGCTCCTGTGGATTATTACATTACTTTTATAGTGATATTTTCAGAATTTGTTTTTACAAGTTTTTACTATTTATACTTGTTGTTATATATTGTTTTACATGTATTATTATTTATATACAGTTATATACAATTCGAATATATCAGAGCAACGCCAAAACTTTACAGCCACAACTGGGAGCAAGTCCTGTACTGTCCCTGATCACTCAGCATCTGTTTCCAATTTGAGGGTGCTCTTACTACAAGGGCAAGCGCCCGAAAAATGCCGCCCCCCATGGTTATATATATATATATATATACAGTGGCGTTCAAAAGACTGCGTCCACCTTATAATCACCCAATTTATTGTAAATTGTACAAATATACGTGATAATTACAACAAAATTTGATTTTTTATTGTTACATTATTTGCTTCTAAATGTAATTATCAGGTCATCCCATAAGTAATGTCGTTTTTTAGATCGGAATTTGAAGGACAAAAAAAAACTTAACTGAAACTTTTTAATCTAGTATATATTTTCCATCGGAATCAATGACACTCTGCCAACGTCCTATAAACTTTTCAAAGCCATGTTTATATAATTCAGGCGGTTTTGAGGCAAAAAACGTACAAAGACTGGTGTGCAGGTCATCTAAAGAAGTATACTTTTCTCGTCAAGATAGTTTTGCAGACTCCTGAAGATATGATAATCTGAAGGCGCAAGGTCTGGAGAATATGGAGGATGTGGAAGTTTTTCCCACCGAAGCTCCTCAATTCTTGCAGAAGTGATCCGAGCGGTATGAGGACGTGCGTTGTCGTGGTAGAACACGATTCCTTTCCGATTAACCAAAGAAGGTCTCTTTTCTTTTAGTGCAGTGTTCAATCGATCCAGTTGTTGACAGTAGACTTGAGCGGTGATTGTTTGGTTGTGTGGTAAGGTTTCAAAGTGTATTACACCACCTTTATCACACCAAACACTAAGCAACACCTTCCGAGGGTGAAGATTTGGTTTTGGCTGTGGTGTCGCTGGTTCTCCGGCACAAACCCACTGTCGACGGCGCTTAACATTCTGGTACAGTATCCACTTTTCATCACCAGTCACTAAACGGTGCAAAAACGGATCTTGGAGTTCACGGGAATGAAGAGCTGTGCTAATGTTTACCCGCACCCTCAGATTGTCGACCGACAATTCATGTGGCACCCATTTTCCTAACTTAGTAACTTAGGCACTTTCCCGAGTTGTTGCAAATGTCGATGGATGGTGGACGGGGATGAATTGAGTTTCTGGGCCAATTCTTCGACAGTTGTTGAACAGTCTTTTTCAAGTGCGGCTAACAGCAGGTCATCATCAAACTCAGCAGGGCGTCTAGAGCGTGCTGCATCTGTCAAACAGAAGTCACCATTCCTAAACTTTTGAAACCATCTTTGACATTTCCTCACATGCAGAATATCGTTGCCATAAACGTCCTGAATGTTTCGCGTTGCTTCAGTAGCACTATTCCCTTTTTTTGAACTCGTAAAGCATTATATGCCTGATATGCTCTTCTGATACCGCCATGTTTATGAGGGGTTCACATAAAGCAAAACACACGTCTTCACTGGTCAAGGTCTGTAAAGTATGTAGCGAAACACGATAGATCTCCTCTTAGATATAACCTTCGGAAAATTTATGCTTAAACCGCCATGTTTATGAGGAGTTCACATAAAGTAAAACACAAGTCTTCACTGGTCAAGGTCTGTAAAGTATGTGGCGAAACACGATAGATGTCCTCTTAGATATAACCTTCGGAAAATTTATGCTTAAACCGAGTAGGACTAGTTTAAACTTAATCTATCGTAAAAAACGACATTACTTATGGGATGACCTGATATTATAAATTAGTAAAGAAATCAACAATTTAATGGCATAATCTTATTAATAATCGATATGACCTCCTTTGGTTTTAATGACAGCTTCCACTCTGTGAGGCATAGACTCGACAAGTTTCTGGATAACATCTTGTGCTATGTCGTTCCAGCATTCTTCTACATTCTGACAGAGAGAATCAAGAGAAGTTATATTCTTTTTAGCATTCACACTCTTGAAATGGTCCCAAAGATGCTCTATTGGACTATTGGATTGAGATCAGGACTTTGTGGAGGAAACTTCATAATTTGTAGAACACCTTCATCTCTTTTCTTGTTGAGATAGTTCATGCAAAGGTTAAAAGTGTGCTTTGGATCGTTATCCTGCTGGAAAATGAATCCTTGACCACAAAGCCTCAATCCTGATGGTATTGCATGTCTCACTAGCAATAGCGGACTGGCCATCTGGAGTACCGGGAGAATTCCCGGTGGGCCGGTCGATCTGTGAGCCAGTGAGGGCAACACGAAAAATATAGACAAAAAAAGAAAAGTAAATGATCTCCCATCTCCCCAAATAATAAGTACTAGGATAATTTTGACCTGCAATCTAGGATAATTTTTTTTCTAGACCTGGCAACCCTATGGACAGTGGACTGGTGGTGTTGCTCGGACCACTATGCCTAGATGTTAATTCAGATATTGCTGTTGATAAGCTATGTTTATCAACTAATGTATCTTTTACAGTTTTACTTCAATATATTGTTTAGCTAATCACTGATATAAAACTTAAAAGTGTCTAAATAGTGTTGTGTTTTTCGATGAAATAAACAACTGAAATATCGCAATGAATAAGGAGAGTTTCAAAATGCCAAGTCAACCCAGTCAAAAACACAAAAGTGGTGTCGAAAAATTAAGAGATAAGAAAACAAAATCTCTTGAAGCTGATGCAGCCAAATGTCGAAAATTAATTGACTTGTTTAGTAGTAGTAGTAGTGTTGCCTGCCATGTCCATGCTGAGTTAGGTAGCACAAGTAAAGTCAGTGCAGGTGCTGCTGCTGCTCCTGCAGAATCTCATGCAGGTGAAATTGTGGAAGAAGACAGCATAGCTGAGTGCGAGCCTAGTGCAAGGAAAATTGGTGCATCTGAACCGGTAAGCATGGATTTATATACCGATTTCTATTCATTGGAGTTTTCCTATCTGTTTTCATTATAATCCACTATACTTGATCTATATAATATTCCTGGTAATGCTAATGGCTTCCAAACTGTTTATTTTTGCTGTTATATTTGCTATTGCTACTTTGCTAGTTATACTTGCTAATATAACTAGCAGAGTAAGGTATATTTTTTAATAAGTTAATAACTTACTAGCAAATAAAAGCTCAATGCAAACTCCAAAATACATCTTTCTTGTAGTATTTGACATGCTTTGTTCAAATCTGACTAGGGATGCACCAGATTTACTATTTTACTATCCACAGCTAGATTTGGATTTTCATGATAACTGCTTAAATCCATGCTGGATAGTGTTATTTGGAATATTTTTATTATGTACCTCACTTAAAAAATAATGCTTATACATCTTCAACATTTGATTTTTTAGTGGGCCAATGTATTTGATAGTGTGATAAATTGGAGCTATATGTATTTTTTTCTTTGAATCTGTAGCATTTGATGATTTGAGAAAGTAAGAGTGTATAGCTTGTCTAGTTGTCTATAACAAAGTCAATAATATTTTTAAATAATAAAACAAAATAAAATAAATTTCATAAATTATATAAAATTTTTATATATTAGCAATAAATTTAATTTTTAAATCATAGTAAATTTTTTATTAAAATGATATAAAAAATCACTGAAAAATCTGACATAATAATAATAATAATTAATTTTATTAATATAAAATTAATAAAATAAATATTATAAATAAATAAAAAATAAATATGTTATATTATTAATTATTTTATTATTTTATTTTATTATTAATTAGTTTATTTATTCTTTCATGTGCAGGTTGATGATCGGCCCAGTTCACCTGCAGCAGAAGAAAGAGTCACGGAAAACAAGGAAGCCAGCCCAACTTTTGACTATTTTAAGCGACCCAAATCAGATGACCACCAATTGTTTTTTAGTTTCCACTCACAGCAGAAGTCAAGAAACCCTGTGGTGCAGAGAGTTTTCTTTTGCAAAGATGACACCAATAGGAAGTGGCTTACGTATGAAGGAAATCACACTTTGCATTGTTCAGTTTGTATGGCATTTGGTAAACCCACTGACAGCAGTATTTTCATCACTGGAATGAAAGTGAAAGATTGGAAGCATATCCATTAACGTGTAATGGAACACGAAAAGAGTAGCAGGCACAGAAATTCCACTGAAGCATACTTTCTAAAGGCCTCTAAAGCAGACATAGAGGGTTTGCTGAGTGGCAGTCAGATTTCAGCCCATAGAGAGCAGGTCCGCAAGAGACGCCAGGTGATGGAGCGTATAGTAGATGTAGTTAAAGTCATTGGCAAGAGAGGGCTTAGCTACAGGGGAATGTAGTCGAAGGCAGCTTATACATTAGATGACGCTAGTGTCGATCATGGTAACTTTTTGGAACTTATCATTGTACTTGGAAAATATGATGTCTGCTTGAAAGAACATCTAACTGATTGCATAGAGAAAAGCAAGAAACTGCATCAAGAGGCAGAGGTTCTCTCATCACTTTTCTCTCTAAAAATACAATAATACTGTTATAAACATAATTCGGGACATTATCCAAGAATCCATCTCTAGTGAAGTTGAGGAACCTGGAATGTTCTCAGTCCAGATCGACACAACCCAGGGCATACCCTCTCGTGATCAGTGTGCAGTCATTATCAGATATGTCACAAATATCATACATGAGAGGCTCGTTGCGGTTGTGAACTGTGAGGCCGCATCCACTGGAGAGTACTTGGTTCAGTTGCTGACGGAAGTTATTCAGAAACTCAAATTGGACATCAGCAAATGTATCGGCAATGCTACAAATGGAGCCTCTAACATGCAGGGCAAGTACAAAGGTTTCTCTGCCCTACTCTCCACACACTCCATTCCATGGCCACACTTGTCGAACGCTTTAGCAAAGTCTGTGTATACAGTAGAACATCATAGTTTTCATTACTTTCAAGTGCATCAATAATGTTGTTGTAGTGTTCCATTAGTTGTGATAGGCATGATCTGCCTGACCGAAACCCGTGTTGGTTATCATTGAATTATGTCTGAGTTTCCTAAAAGTCATAGATTTTCTGTCTAACTATTCTTTCAAATATTTTAGTGAGATTAGATGTAAACGACACTGGCCTATAGTTTTTGGCCTCGGATCGATCTCCTCCTTTATATATTGGGACTATGTTTGCGCTCTTCAGGATGCCCGGTATTTCTCCCGTGTCTAGTGATCGTCGCCATATCCAGTAAAGGGGCTCAGCGATTGCATTCTTGCAGTCTTTGATCAGTGTGGCATTCTATTTATCCGGTCCTGCCGCTGAGTCTGTTTTTAGTTTCCCTATCGCTTGTGTAATATCCGTCGTAAAATCAAAATCCGTTATACTCTCCCCTTGTGGTTCTTCTTCAAAAAACGCGTTTCTATCGCATATCAATTTGTCAGTTTTTGGAATACTGAAAGATGATTCGTACTGAGCTCTTAATATTTCAGATACTTCTGTTAGATCATCAGATAAAGCACTGTTCTCGTTTTTAAAAGGTTCGATAGTGGCATGATTTTTCGACTTTCTTTTTGCAAAATTATAGAAGTACTTTGAGTTAGCCTTTATCGCTTCTATAGCGTCGTCTTCATTTTCTGTATGCTTCTCGATTAGTTCCCGTATGACGACATCGATACTTTGCAGTTTATCATTTAATATTTTTCTGATGTTGTTATCTTTACAATTACTTAATTTTACAGTCCCTTTTTTTCTCTTTCGAAACAATGCCCTCTTTTGTCTTTCGAACCTGCTTCTCTTTCCTCTTTGTTGTATCTTTGGGACATGTTTTTCCACAATTTCTAACGTCTTCTCCTCTAACGTCATTAGCATCTCCTCCGTTGTCTTGGCCTCGAAAATGGTTTTCTAATTTATTGCTTCCATGCTGGATGTCACATCTTCCCAGTTTATAGCTTTGGAGTGAAAATAAAAAATTTCGAATTTGCTTCTTTCTGTTGTGCGTGTTCTTTCCTTTCCTGTTGCCTTTATATTAGTTGTTATTTCAATGATGTTGTGGTTCGATATCATAGTTGGGGATATTTCTACATTATCAATTAGATTACTGTTGTTTGTGAATACCAAATCTAGGCAGTTGTTTTTCTTGTGTTTTCCGTTATTTCTTGCGTTAACATAAATTCATCAGCTAGAACTAGTAGCATTTTTACCTGCTCCTGGTCTTCTCGTGTGTCCCCCTTGTCCTGGTGTATACATATATTGTTTCCTATCCTTTTATATTTCATGAATGGGAAATTAAAATCACCACACAGAAAAATATTTGGGGTTGGAGAGTGTAGATCTTTTACCAAGTTTCTTACCTCTGTAATGGAATCTGAAAATTTTGAGGTTGGCGTGTTTGGGGGTCTGTACATTACAATTAGTACCATATTTAATTTTTCAATTTTTGCTGCTACACATTCTACGTAGCTGTTTGAGGTACTTATAACCATTTCTGCGATGTGCCTTTCGTATGTGTAATTAGCACATCCTCCTTTACGTCTCACTGTTCTGTCGGCTCGGAGGATGTTGTAGTTGTTAATTTGTATTTCTTTTTTGTCAATACAGGACTTAAAATTTTCACAGTTCGCCTGGCAGTCCTTTAGATGAGTTTCCGTGAGGTATGCAAAGTCTGCTCCGGCTTCTTGCATGAGTCCTTTCAGGTATAAAACTTTGTTCTGAGAATGGTTTGATTTAAGGCCCTGAATGTTGGCTAGAATTATTTTTATTTTTTCTCTTTCGTTTTCGCATACAGGAGGTTCCGATTTGTTTTCCAATGGGGGTGCCGGTTTCGTTGTCTTGTGGTCCTCCAAGAATTTACCTATTTTTATCTTTGTCGTACCTGTTGTCCCGATAACGCATGAAGTGCCTTTGTTCGTACCTTCTGTCCGGCTCTCGGATTCCTATATTTGTCAGCTGGTTTTGTAATTGCTGGATAGTATTTAGCAGCTGAATTGTGTTGGCTGCTTTAAAAAATTGGCACTCTTCTTTGGTGTTCGTTTTTCCTGTTCACTCGTTGCGTTCCTTTGAGGACGGTGGTAACGGCATTTTTTTCCGTATTTGCAACTCCCATATCTTGCATAGGTGTTGCAGACCGTAAGATGGTGGAACTTGCATTTCTTATCAAATTTGCAGTAGCCACTTGTGTAATGCGTGTTGCATAATGTGGAATGTGCATATATGCATTGCCCATCCCGATATCTGCAGTTCCCTTTCGCGTAGTATTTACATACGATATTTTCTACGCTTCTACTTCTTGTTTTCTTATTATTTTCAAAGTTCTTAATTTTGGTATTATCATTATTTTTCTTTGGCTGTTTATTTTCTACGTTTTTAGTTGTTATCTTTTTATCATTTCGCTCGTTGGACCGTTTGATTACTTCGCAACTTTTACTTATTTCTTTTCTTTCATCTATGTCTTCCTTCCGTACTATATTATTTATATTGTTATTCGTTATTAAATTGTTGTTTGTTATTATGCTGTTATTCGTTATTTCGTCCTCTCTCTCTCATCCACTCGGTTTTTCGTTGGGACCATTCCGGACCCTTGTGTCCCCATTATTTCATTCTTTTTTTGTAACTTTCGAGTCTGCTATCTCCATTTCTTTAAAGACCGCGAAAGAATTTACGGTCTGTGTACATGTGCCACATAGAAATTTGATCCCCACGACGTGCTTCGCGTTCGAGACAAGAGTTATTTCCTTATCATTCCAATTCATGCAGATAAAGTCATGCAGTCGTTGACAGAAATCACACCTAATCGCCAAGTTTTCCGCTGTTACCAGATTGCACAAATTACAGATTAAGTGAGAATTTGGACCCATAGCCATGCTATTCCTTAATTAGCGTAAAAAGAAATACCCACACAAATTCTTTATTTAATTATTTTTTATTTCTATTTCTTTCATTTCGATTGTCGAGGGTTTTTCGAGGGTTTTCTGACCTTTGCGTTTTATGACCTTTTTCCTGCCTTGTTTCAAACTTTCTCGAATGCCAACCGTATTTCGTTTTGAATATATACGTTAAAACTGGTGATAAATTATATAAACTGTATTGCACTTTCTTAATTTTAATGAATTTCACTTTATAATTTATATGCACGGATTCACTGATACTTTATACACTTTCGGGTGTAAACAGAATAAACCGCCGAGTAGATTATTTCCTTCTAATTTGGGTGTTAAATAGAGAGAGCAAGACAGCACGTCCATTCACCACAGGATACAAGCAGAAAAAAAAATAAATAAAAAAATATATATATATATATTATATATATTAGTGATGTAGCGGTTGTCCGCAACCGCACATATTCTCAGCTCCGCAACCGCAACCGCATTTATCAGTGCCGTTATTGCAGTTGTTTGAGGATATCTTCTTACTTTGGCAACCAAATGCTATAAATGCTAGTGTAATGGCTATAAATGATATAAACGTCGCCAAATGTTGTTCCTGTCATGCCTCATGCCTTCACTCAAGTAAAAGTTTGCTACGCCCTAATTGCGACATGTTTAGAATTGCTACTTGGATTGGATGGATAGATGCATCATGTAATAACTTACATTTATGAACGCTAGGTGGCTAGAAAAGCATTATTTAAATTATATTTAATAAAGCAATGATGATGTATAATTACTGTTGATAAAAAAGATAAAAACACTAAATTTTTTATTAGAAATTAGTCAACCTTCACTACCAAGTTACAAACTAAACTAAAGCACCAGCTTCAGTATCTGTTCAGACACGATTGAGGGTGGTTGTGTTGCGCTAGCTCTCCGTCGCTACCTTTGTAACGTTTCGTGTTCAACCTATTAGTAAAGTGTTAGACTGTGGTGCAACCATCATGGAGCGATCTACGAGTGCATTGTGGAAGTACTTCTCGAGAGTGTCAAACGATGTAGGGAAGTGTGTCATATGTAATAAGAACTATTCACGAAAGGGAAGGAGTACCACTAACTTAAAAAATCATCTGCGTTCAATACACAACAAGGAATATAATGAAGTGGTATTGAGTGAAAATGAAGCTAATGAACAGTCAAAGAAGAAAACGGAATAAAAAGTGTCTCTTACACCCCTACAGGAAATGAAGTGTGCAATGAAAGAAAAAAATCAGACGACTGAAAGTTGCTTCGAAAAAGTCAAAATTTGGGATGCGAATCATTCCAAATCAAAATCACTGGACTATTGCATAGCCGAAATGATAATAATGGATGACTTGCCATTCAGCCACGTTGAGGACTTAGGTTTCATAGACTCATGGCTGAAACAGCTCCACAGTATAAAGTGAAACAGCGTCAGTGCTACACTGATCTTGTTTGCAATGATATCTATGACTTTGTTTCAAAGAAAGTGTTCAGAATTCTTGAGCCTCTAAAAGATTCGAAAGTATCATTGACAATGGATGCATCGTCAGACACGTCTGCTGGAGTGTCTTTACTCTATTTGACATGCCATGCAGTGAATCGAGACTTCAAGAGAACCAATTTGGTGCTCAGCGTAATGCCACTTGAAGATCGCCACACTGGAGAATACTTGTCAGAAAAATTTGAGCAGATGCTTTAGAAGTGGGATATTGCCCATTCATCCATCCATTGTGTAATGCGCGACTCAGGAGCAAACATGATAAAAGCTTTGTTTCTCACTGGCTTCCATAATATCGATTGCACTGTTCATAAACTGCAACTTGTAATCAAAAGTGGATTATCCTCACAAAAATCTCTCAGTGACTTGTTAACTAAACTTCGATCCATCGCTACTCATTTCAATCATTCTACGATGGCGCAGGATGAGTTAAAAAAAATTCAGAAACGCTTAGATCAACCTGAACTTACAGGCATTCATGATGTCGCCACACGGTGGAACAGCACTTATCACATGATGCAGAGAACACTGAAGTTGAAGGAACCACTGAGTCTATATAGCACTGCTAACTCAAAAATACAACTGCTCACTAACGTCGACTTCACTCTCTCGTCAAACTGTGTGGCTGTGCTGGAACCATTCGATAATATCACAAAAAGATTGAGTAATTCCACCTCTTCCATATCTGAGGTTATTCCCCTCGTTGTTTCAGTGGTGATTCTGAAGCTGATCGTGGAATCAAAACAATGAAGGAGATAATGCGCACAGAGCTAGCAAGAGGATTTGATGGCCTAGAAGCAAATGACATGTATTCTTTGGCTACCTATTTGGATCGAAGGTACAAAGCAAAAAATTTTTCCGCTTCACATGTCACAAAAGGTGTTCTGGAAAAATTGGGATATCTTTGTGATAAAATGAAGAAGACTCAAACATCATCGGACTCGGAGACAGCCAGTGAACTACCGGCAAAGAAACCACTGATTGATTTAGGCCAGGCATCAGCTTCTACGAGTAAATCAATAACAATAATGGACTCAATGAATGCTCTATTGGCTTCCAGTAGTGATGACGTGACCGAAACTGAGTCAAGCGGAGACTCGCCAAAAATTATCGAGAAATATCACAAAGAGAAAGGATTGGACAAGATGATGCTTTGGCATGGTGGAGGTCAAATCAAAAGAAATTAAAAAAATTGAGAAAACTGGCTCGGACATACCTTGGATGTCCTCCTCAAGTGTTCCTAGTGAACAACTATTTAGTGGAGCAGGGATCATCTACGATAAATAAAGGAGTAGGCTGAAGGGGGACAAAGGTGAAAAACGTTTATTTTTGAAATACACTCTCCCAGCAATTCAATTTAAATATAAGGATTAAATAGTGTATATATATATATATAATATATATATATATATATATATATATATATATATATATATTATAATTATATACACCACCTACGAATGGGCGGTGGTTGGGGAAAGTGGTTGGTGGGATGCAAAACGCGTTGGGTCCTCGTCCCGCATCCTGGAAACACTTTTTATAGTTTAGAATTTAGAGTATAGTCATTATATTGTAGATTGTGAAAAGTGTGGTTAAAACGCGATATTTTATTGGTGTTGTTTATTCTTAGGTGATATTATGATGTTATAGGGTACATAACTGCAACCGCAACAGCGCTGAGCTCTATTTGTAAGCTCCGCAACCGCAACCGCAGAGCTATGACAATGACAACCACTACATCACTAATATAATATATATATATATATATATATATATATATATATATATATATATATATATATATATATATATATATATATAACGGGTGTGCCATAAAAAAGGGTACATTTAAAAAGGCTATAAAATCAACATTTGTCATTTAATTTTAATAAAACTGCTATATGCAAACAAGTTTTCAGACTAAAATATCAAATGATTCAAATTCTATCAACATTTAACGAAAGAGTATGATTTTTCTACTTTACATGCAAAACTTATTAAACCTTTTTAATATTTTTTTATAAAAATAATTTTTAACGTAAAATTTACCTGAAATTATTAAAAAAATTGTTCGAAATGCTTTCCTTCCATTTCAATAACTTTTTTTATTCTTGGACGGAATTCATCTATGGCTCAATTTACTTGTTCCTGTGGAAGCTCTTCCCATTTTTGAATGATGAGCTCGCGTAAATGAGCGACATCTTTTATCCTATCCTGTAGATTCGCTCTGCTAAGTTCTCCCATATTCCGGCCAAGAATAAAAAAAGTTAGTTATTGAAATGGAAGGAAAACATTTCGAACAATTTTTTTAATTATTTCAGATAAATTTTTCCGTTAAAAATTATTTTTATAAAAAAATATTAAAAAGGTTTAATAATTAATTTTTGGATGTTAAGTAGAAAATCATACTCTTTCGTTAAATGTTGATAGAATTTGAATTACTTGATATTTTAGTCTGAAAACTTGCTTGCATATAGATAAATACATGTTTTATTGTGCAGAAGTTTTATTAAAATTAAATAACAAATGTTGATTTTATAGCCTTTTTAAAATGTACCCTTTTTTATGGCACACCCGTTACATACAGTATGATAGTGTGTGATTTTATGATTTTCCTAAATCTATATAGATTTCGATCTATATAGATCTATATAAACCGTATATAGCATAGGTGGATATAAAATAATAATAATAATAATAATAATAATAATAATACAATTCATTATTTTATTTCTATTGTCAGCTTACATGTTGATGAAATCAGGCGGAACAATAAAAGAAAAATTAACAGTAATTGCTTTGTTTTCAAACTAAACAGAAATGAAAAATATTCCTGTATGCGAACAAGAATATAATTTTAAATATTTTTCTCTTTGATGTCTTCTTCTCGTCAGGAATATACAGTACAATAATCTCAAAATAGGCAATAGGAAAACACAACAACAGAACAAAATTGATGAAATTTGAAAGTATGAACGAAAGCGCAGAAATTCATTCGTATTATTGAATTTGTCTTTGATCGGAACAAGAAAATTGAAATTAATGTCAAGCTGACGTTCAGAAACAACATGAAAGGAGCGAAGATAATTTAATTTCAGTGCAGTTAATTATTATACAAAAAAATAAACTCAACCTTCTTCCTTTCAAAGATAAAGCCGCTTCAAATGCCGGTAACATTGGATGTAATAAGCTGTAGGCTACACCGCCTACATGAATCCGACAGACGACCTTTGGTGTGCGATCTTTATCAATTGCCGCCGTATAGCAACGGGTCTATAAATACGAGTATCATAGCTTACACGAAAACAAAATACGGACCTAGTATGTTTCATGGACTGCTCTCGATTTTCCTACGAAATTGCAAACAAGGGCAGTCGATGACCCTGATTTTGTTTCTGCAATCGGTTTTCTTGAGAAACCTAACCTAACCTAACCTAACCTAACCTAACCTGACCTAATCGACTCGCTGGGTACAACTATTCGCATTACACTGTTAACCACAGCATGAACTTTATCGACCCATCTACCGGAGCTCACACTCAGCAGGTGGAAAGCTTGTAAATTCATTGAAACAATCGAACAAACTGCGATGCGGAACAGATCGCGACCAACTTGACTCGTACCTTTGTGAATTTGTATTGCGTAAGCGCCACACCAGCTCGGACTTATTCAAAAAGATGTTGGAGTGTATTGCGTCGTTTCAGTAAATAAATTTATTCAATATCCAATAACATTTTTCTTTATCATTTCTCAAGAAAACCGATTGCAGAAACCAAATCAGGGTCATCGACTGCCCTTGTTTGCAATTTCGTAGGAAAATCGAGAGCAGTCCATGAGACATATTAGTCCCCAAAATACAAAGAGGTTATATAAAAGCTTATTTAAAATCCATATATCTAAAATAAAATAATAATTAACCGAACCTAATGTAACGTAACTTAAGCTCAGTGCAATCGAACCGAGAACGGAGTGATAAGAGTTTCGGAATCAACTGAAGGTTCGAAGGATGTTTTCTGTTTAGTCATTAAGTAGTGAAGCATTCGCTAATATAGCGTAACCTAACCAAGTCAAACCTTAACTAACCTAACCCACAAGTGGCGGACTTGCTCATAAAATTTTGTCTGCCAAAGGGGTCAGGGGGCCCATAACCCCATTACATAATTCAATTCCAGTCCTATCCTAATAGGCCTATTTATGAGTTAAGATTGTTTAAATAAAAAAGTTAATATTTTTGTATAAATTTATTTTACCAATAAGTACAAATATTTTACAAGTACTGCCTGCATATACATACATACATACATGCTATACTAAGAGTAGTTTTTTAAGTTCATTACTCGAGTTTTCAAATCGATCTATTATAGTTTCCATGTCTAATTCATCCAACATGACCTTTTCTATAGACATCAACATGTATGCTTCCAGATTCTCCTCCGACAAAGAATTTCGTAATCTTGTTTTTATTATGTTAAGCTTAGAAAATGCCCGTTCACACTGAACTTGAGTCACAGACAGTGTACAGATAGCTTTGTACATTTGGTAAAGATTATCATATGCCTTATCATTAAGTCTGTTTGATGCAAGAATATACAGAACACATGATGGACAATTGCCACAATATTTAGAGCATGAATTCATTTTACTGCTGCTCTCTGCATTATCATCATTCAGCAAAAGCTTAAATATTTCAAAGTTCGATGCAAAAGACTGCATTTCTAATTTTACTTCACTTCTATTTATCCCTGGAGCAAGCTCAAGAATACCTTCCAATGCTTCTTCTTCAAGACCATTTTTAGTAATATATTCATAATTTGATGGATCGAGGCATGACATATCCTTATATAGTTGTCTATGGTCAATGAAACGGGATTCCAGTGATTGTACAACACGATCCATTATCAAGTTGAACACATGTACAGTTGTACACGATAGTCTGACAAAGAATCAGATGTGTTTTTTTCATCAGCAGCTAGTTCATCTGCCATTCTCTTTGTTTTGTTTCCTCTTGATTGGTAACTCAGTTTTTACAAAATCAATTTTCACCGTTTGATTTTCATCATTATTGAATTGTGCAATGTGTTCATTGGATTTGTTGGCAAATTTCAAAGCCTGACTATATACTTTATCAAATTCTCTTGATCTTTTCTTCAAATCTGTAATGGATTTTTTCTACCATATTCCATGCAGTAAACATATTTAAGCCACTTGTCTGTAGATAGCTTGAAAAGGGGCTGTAATTTGAAAGATATATAAGTATGTGAATGCTGTCAATATTGTTTGAAATTCTAGAAGGCTATACAGTAAAACATTTGCCTCCTGTTTTGTTTTTGCATCAAAATTGTTAGAGCTTTGAATAATGGATAAACATGTCAGAAGGTCCACAAAATTACTGATACATATCTCGTCAAAATTTTTAAATATGGTAGTTGCTGCATTGGACTTCCCTGATCATCTGGTTTCACCAATTAGCTTTAATCGTTTCATCTTTTCTTTCCCCAGATGATGTCCAACAACTTCAATCCAGATGGCCATTCGCTTATATGATACCTTCACAAATTTTGCTAAATTCTGGAGTAAATTGAAAAAGGAAACTGCTGGTACACAACACTTCGTGGTTTCAGTAACTACTAAATTGAGTACATGGGCATAGCACCATACATGAACATATTGATCAGCTACATCAGAAATTTTACTCTGTAAGCCATTATATTGTCCATGGTAGCCTGCAGCGCCATCTGTGCTATCTGATAAGCAGTTTTTCGGATCTATTTCAAGACGTTGTAATGTTTCATTTAATAGGTCAAAAAGTCCCTGCCCTGTACCATCATTGCTTGAAACAATTGCAAGTAGTCGTTCATGGATAGTACCATTTAGTACATATCGAATAACAATACTAAATTGATCAATTGATGAAATATCTTGGGTTGAATCTACTTGTATGGAATAATACTTGACCTCAGCAACTTCTTGAGTAATTTTTTCCTGTATCATATTCTTCATAATTTGGGTCAAAGAAGAGATGGTTGTTTTACTCAAGAATTTGACAAGACTACCACGGCCTTTACTTTGTGCCTTTGTTCGTTTTTCCAATCTTTCACATCGTTGTTCAGACTTTCCCTTCACCATGGAAACATGAGAAGCCATAATAGGATCATATTTTGCCATCAACTGCAGAGTAGCGTGTAGCGTCATTGGGCAAAGTGTAACGGATCAAGAGGCACATTTCAGGTTTTGTACAATTGACCTCCCTAAATTAAAAAATGAAAACAAAATTTTTTTGTGACAAGTGCAACACCTCCTTTTTCGCATTTGAAAATCGTGAAAATTGCTAGTTACCCATAACTTTTGAACACTTGCTTTCCTAGGGTTTGAGCTATCATTTGACTCCTTACAATGTACTTCTTTTCAGGAAAAATAGAAAAATTTACTTTTGGAATAAACATATACACTGTAGGTAGGTAGGTAGGTAGACTAGATAGTTTTATTTAGTAAATGATACATTAAAATCTTGTTTAATTTTGAATGACGGCATAAAGTCACGGGATTTAAGTACTGCTCTAATGTAACCATCTCTTGAATCCTTTCCATACACTGCCTCAGACGCTTCAGTTACCATCCTAACACAGCGTTCTACACCTTGGGAGTGACATGGTATCCGGACAACAAAGGGCTCTTCAGTGATCTTATCGAGTTGTTCGACAGAGAACTGCTTCGTGAGTGGTGGTTCCATTGTGCACTCCTCCACTGGTGGAAGTAAATCTTTCAAATTCTGAGCACTTTGTTTGATCTTTGGTGGCCGAAATTCTCTGACTTGCTGTTGAGCAGGTTTGGGAGCTCGTCGAATGGTCTTGATTACATCGATGGCCAATTTCCGGTTTGCTTGATCTGCATCTGCAAGCATTGCCAGTAGAACATTTTCAGGGTGAGCCCAATATGCATTTCTTTGGATCACAAGCCATGTGACAGTCTTGCTAGCTGGTGGCAGTAATCGTAGCAGCTTGATTTGCTCCAGGAAATGTTTTGGGCCATCTGTGCACCTTGGATGGCACTTGATGCTAAACCACATGGGTCCATAGTGGCACACGACAAACTGTGTGAGTGAATACAGTTCATCATTTGGCTGCGCCATCGCTACATATAGCCGACAGATTCTGCTGGCAGTTGTAACCCATCTTGCATGGGAGATTGGTTCAGGCTTCTCTCGTAGAAGATCTTCATTAATGACACCAGTCCTTTTCGCTTTGATCATTCTGTAGAGGTAGGCTTGGTCACGACTCAATTCAGTAAGGTCAACATCCGGGAGAGTGTGGCCATCAGCAATACATTGAATTCCTCTAGAGGAAAGTGGCAAACTTTCACATGTGGCCAAAGTTTTGCCAATTGGTCCTTTCCATTGAGTTGCAGATTCTGTTGGGCCGATGAGTTCCTTGCACAAGTGGCGCAGTGGGAGTTCATTTAAATGCAGACTACAGATGAACCAGTGCAAAGGGCGACCCAGGCGGCACTCTAGCAGGTGTATTGCTCCACTTCTGTGCCCTGTGTTTGTGGCTGTGCTGTCGGCTCCCACTGCAATTATCTTGTCTACAATACCCATTTCTTCAATCGCATTTTCAAGTCCATCCGCAATGACAGTGCCAGTTCCTCGTTCCAGTGTCAGATGGCTTAGATAGAAGGTTCAAGGCTCTCCGACCAGCACATAGTGATCCTCAACTTTCTTTGTGCTGTACCATTTGTTCCTTTTTCTCTTTGACAAGTGTCATGTCTTTCCGCCCATCAAAAAATAAAGCAGTGACTTCCACATCGTGGTAAGTTACTGCTTCCTTCAGATCCCTCCGTACCTTCTGCCGTGCTCTCCATACTTTGTGTGGTGGTCAATTACGTTTATCTGATCATCAGAACTAGTGATGCCATAGTCAACCAATGTTGCAGTGCTGATAGCTGCTGCAGCCCTGTTCGATACACCATACAGGTCAGCTTCCAAAGCAACAGTGGGAATCGGTGTGATGTTCCTGTCCTCCTGGGCACTATCACCCATCCACTCATCACCAACACTCACCACTGGAGTCTGCTTCTGCTTGAGCTGATTCGACCACATCTACAGAGGATGCTACCTCTTGCCGTTCCGTTTTTCTTCTATTCTCCTCTTCTTGTCTTTCTTGCATCCGATCCTCTCTTGACTTCCTTCTCTCCATCATCTGAGTCACATTCGTATCCACCCGACTGATCTGCATGATCCGCGTGGTTCTCTGGTCGATCAGAAAGGCATGCTCTCGTCGTGGAACTTTCATTTCTTTTTCACAGTGGCATGCAGACAGATCATCGCAGTGGCAGACAGCTATGTCAAACAATTGATTCAGGCTTTCCTCGAACTTCTTGGTTTTTGTGGCCTGCTTGCCTTACTTCGATGCTTGTGAGCCTTTTTCCATCAATCGGAGCAGCTTGGTCTTCACACTCTTGATTGGCTGTGATGGAATGTTAGCACGATTCCAAAGGTCAATGAGTGTTTTGCATACCTCCGGAAGAATCTCCCTGTTGCTGGTGTACTTGTTCTCCTTCAAGAAGAGGAAATGCCTCGCAACTTGTATACGGGTTGGAAGTTCAGACAGAGGAAGCTCTGATAGTGGAGAACCAAAGACAATGTGGCTGGCAGATCCCCGTGTTCTTTGCGTGCTCATTGTACCAGCAAAACTCAACAAGTATCACACAGGAACACTGAAACAAAAACACAAACGTACAAATAAAAAAAATATATGATTATGAGTATGTATATATATATATATATATATATATGTATATATATATATATATATATATATAAGGCTTGGTTTATTGGTAAACAATAAGTTTACCAATATACAGGGTGTTCCAGAATTAACTATCTATTTCAATGAAATCGGACAAATTTAATAAAAACTGACATAATTTTGTGTTTATTACTAAATTATGATACAAAAACAAATAGATTTATAAATCATAAGTCAAAACTTTATTGAGAAGTTTCAACATGCGCACCGTCTGTATCTCTGCAAATTTCAAATCTATCCTCAGCGCTGCGAAACACATTTTGAAGCATTTCAGGTGTTATCTCCCGCACTACTGCCAACTGGATGCGTTCTTTAAGTTCAGCTAAACTATTGATCTTTTCGCGATAAACCTTTGTTTTTATGAAACCCCATGCAAAGAAATCCAGGGGTGTCAAATCCGGAGAACGCGGAGGCCAAGGTCGAGGTCCTCCACGTCCAATCCACCGATTCGGGAAGGCGTCTGTTGAGGTATTCTCGAACAATTAGAGCATAATGACATGGTGCTCCATCTTGTTGAAACACAACATTATCAAGAATGCCATCATCAAGAAGCTGTGGTTCGAGAAACTGCTGAAGCATATCAAGGTAGACGGTACCTGTTACAGTTGCTTCCGCAAAGAAGAATGGGCCATAAATTTTGGATTTGGTCATTCCAAGCCACACGTTAACTTTTGGAGAGTCTCTTTGCCATTCTATGACTTCAGACGGTCTTTCATTGGACCAGATAATGAAAAAATTATGAAAATAAAATTATGAAAAAAATTTAGAAATTTATACATTTTTAACACATAGTAAACATGATAAACATAAATAAAAGTGTGTTTTTAAAAAATTTGTCCGATTTCATTGAAATAGATAGTTAATTCTGGGACACCCTGTATATATATAAAAATATACTGCACACACATATGTATTACACTGGAATGCATCAATTTTGCTGTCAAGGGTTTTGTAAGTGATTCTTATAGAGTTTTTCCTGCTGATTTCGAATCTGCAATCCGTTTTTCTCAATCAGCTCAGGTTATCCGGCTATGGCCTCATAAGTAAAATAGAATGTTTCGTGATTTTGTCAAAGCGGAATTGGAACAGTAACATCTATCATCACTTGTTTCACTTGTATGATATCTTTTTTTACTTTTCAGGCATATACAGGGTGGGCGGAAAGTAGCTCCCTAATTTAAATTACATATAAATTATGTATAAATTGTGATTGTATTGTTATATTGTTATAGTGTGTTCTCTAAAGTGGTACAATTGTAACGGTAATCTTTTTTTCTCTAAAGTGTTCTCTTTGTGTTCTCTAAAGTGGTACAATTGTAACGTTCATTTTTTTTTTTCATTTCAGATTGAAGGGTAACATGGCTGAGCGTTTAACACTGCAGGAGCGTGCCCAGTTGGCGGCACGGTACGAAGTTTGGCAATCTGTCGTTCGAGTTCAAAGATGGTGGCGGGCCATTCACGGACCACCTGCCCAAGTGGACCCGAAAACAATCAAGAACTGCCACTCGAAGCTCATGACCACGGGGTCTGTGGCAGATGTTCGAAGATGTGGTCGCCCTTCGACATCCAGGGCCCAGGAGACGGTGCAGGCAGTTCAGGAAATGTTCGCACGGAGTCCACGAAAGTCAACTCGCCAGGCAGCTCGGGAAAGTGGACTCTCCCGCTACTCAGTGCGAACTGTGCTGAAGAAGGAGCTGAACTGGCGTGCGTGGAAGCCGCATTACTGCCAATCTCTCTCGGACGAGGACTGCGACATTCGCATGGAGCCCCGACTTGACACCGTGCGACTTCTTTCTTTGGGGGTGGGTAAAGGAAGAAGTCTACCGCACCAAACCGAGGACATTGGAAGAACTGGAGGACCGAATTCGGGAAGTCATGTCCTCCATCCCGCCGGAGTTCCTGCTAAAGTCAGTGGACGCCATTCCTGGGCGGCTCCAGACGCTGGTGGAAAGAGTTGGAGCCCACATTGAATTTTAGAGAAAACCTACCATGTATGCCAACCTTTTCATATTATTTTTTCTGAAATAAATGGATAATATACGTATTTTTTTACCAATCCAAAATAGGGAGCTACTTTCTGCCCACCCTGTAGATAAAACATTTCATAATGAACAGAGCGTGTAAAAATGATCCCAATAGATTCTACTACATATGTGGGACGGTTACCATGCCAAATAACCAGTCCCAAATCACTAAATTTGTGAAGACAATGTATAGAGCATACTTTGGAATTAAGCTACGGGACCAGGACAAAAATTTCGCCCCTCATATGTGCTGCAAGACGTGCATTGAAAATTTGAGAAGATGGAGCAAAGGCAGAGCGAAATCTTTGCCTTTTGGAATTCCCATGATTTGGAGAGAAGGAAAGGATCACGTGACAGATTGCTATTTCTGCATGACAAACCTCCAAGGTGGGATTATAAATTTATTTTTCTTAAATATTTTGAAATCCTCGTATGAAACTTGACATAATATTCACCATAATGTAATATTCACCATATATAGCATAATATTCACCATAATGGTAATCATACATTTACATATACATATTGTTATAGAAAATACATTTACACATACATATTGTTATACAAATTACATTTACATATACAATGATTGTATATTTTCTTTCTTTTTCATTCATATTGTCCCCGAAGGGACAATATGAATGAAAAAGAAAGAAAATATACAGACTCCATCGACCTCTTTCATATCTTACAGACCGCAGCCTTCCCTCACGAGCCGCCACTGTCTGAATGCTTCTTCTATTTCATATGCAAGTTTTATATCCATGTTCCTGTGTTTCTATTTTCAGGAGTTAACAAGAAGAATAAACACATTGTTGTATACCCTGACATTCCTTCTGCTATGAGACCTGTACCCCATGGTCCTGGAATTCCAATACCCGACCCACCTCAAACCCTGGACTTCGATGATTCTGATGATGAATCAATGACCAATGCCAATGACCAGTCCCAGTCGTATATACCTCAAAATACCGCTTCAAATGAGCCGAGGCCTCTCAACCAGGCCAAACTTAATGATCTTACCAGGGATTTAGGACTTTCCAAATTAGCTGCCGAGATCTTGGGCTCACGACTTCGAGAGGACAACTTGCTGGCTCCGGGAACAACATTCTCATGGTATAGGAAACGAGAGGAAGAATTCCGCAAGTTTTTTGCAGTGCACGAAAATACCTCTTCCTTAGTGTACTGCTGCAATGTTGAGGGGCTAATCGAATCCTTGGGCCTGCCATATAACGCATTAGAATGGAGGCTATTTATAGACTCGTCTAAACGAAGTTTGAAAGCAGTACTTCTCAACATTGGGAATAGGGTTGCATCAGTCCCTGTAGCACATTCCGTACAACTTACTGAGAGCTACGATAACATGAAAATTTTACTGGATGCTCTCGTATACGACCAACATAACTGGAGGATCTGTGGAGATTTGAAGGTAAAACTAATATCATAAGTAAACTATTGCTATTGACTATGTTGTTTTTCCAAAGGATATTTGAGAGCGTATAAGAACACTTAACTTCCCCACAGAAGTGATACAGTCCAATGCATAGATTTTTTTATCTGATAGAACAAATTCTCTAAATTCTTTAAATATTTTCATTTTTTTTCAGATTGTGGCATTTGTATTGGGAATGCAAGGGGGATACACGAAATACCCATGTTTCCTCTGCAAATGGGATAGCCGAGCGGATGAGAAGCACTATGCACAGCGTGAATGGGCATCCAGAGAGAATTTTGAACCTGGGTCGCATAATGTCGTTTCAGTGCCCCTTGTACCACCAACAAACATTTTGCTCCCACCACTTCATATTAAGCTGGGCTTGATGAAAAATTTCATCAAATCAATGAATAAGGAGGGTTCAGCATTCCGATATCTCGAGAGTAAATTTCCTCATATATCTGATGCTAAACTAAATGCTGGGGTTTTTGATGGTCCTCAAATTCGAACTTTGATCAAGGATACTCAGTTCGAAAACGCAATGACTCCAACTGAGAAGAATGCCTGGCAGGCATTCAAATCAGTTGTCACTGATTTTCTTGGCAAGCGTAGAAGTCCAGAATACGAGTCCGTTGTCGAAAACTTGATGGAAGCTTTCAAAGCTCATGGGTCGCGCATGTCCATAAAAATGCACTTTTTGTGGTCCCACTTGGACTATTTTCCTGAAAATTGCCGGGATTATAGTGAGGAACAGGGTGAACGATTTCACCAAGATATCAAAATAATGGAAGAGAGGTACCAGGGAAACTGGGATATCAATATACTGGCGGACTATTGCTGGTGTTTGAAGCGAGACGTGCCCGAAGAAAAACACAGACGGAAAGCCAAAAAAACTTCATTCCTTCCTCAATAAACTTTTTTTCATATTCATTGTATGAATAAAAGTATTTATTCGCACAATGTTTTCATTTTTCACGAGTGTTCTTATAATATTATTCGTATCTACAGTGTTTAAGCTAAAAAGTCAATAAATTTGGGGATAAAATTGGACTTATAATAAATGGCCAATAGAGAAAAAACCTGACCTGATTGAGGAAAACCAATGTCATTTTCGAACTCAGCATGGTCGAATTATATAATATGAGTTGAAAAAACCCTCACAGCAGACAAAAAAATTTCATATGCATACCAGTGTTATGTATATAAATATCTATAGGTATATATATACCCTAAGACATATAACAAACTTATAAACAATGTAAAACACAACAAAACAAAGAAATGTGTATAATGTATATATATCACAAAACGCACCTTTCGTTAGTACCTTGTGGTTTTTGAACACCCCATCCACAGAAAAAACACTTGTTTCTCTCAAGCGAGCTGCGTAGAAGTAAGAAATTCCAGGGGATGACTCACTGAGACTAATTAGAAAGCTGCCAGAAGTACCATGTCAGTCAGTGTTGCCAACTGTAATTAACAAGAATTTTGTATTTTTTACATGCGAAAAAGGAGGTGTTCTGCTTGTTGCAGAAAATTTTGTATTTCTTTTCTGAAATCAGCAAGGTTGATTGTACAAAACCTGAAATGTGCCTCCAGATCGCTCATGACGCTACACGCTACTGCACAGTAGCCAAGAAATTTCCATGATTTTCTGTTTCATCATGAAGAGAATATGCTGACTCATTTCTGTGTCCACGAAAAGGAAGAGCTTGTTTACCTAACATCTTTATTATATCTACAACTCTGGCAACAATATTTCTCTGCTTTAGTACTTCATCTTTCGCTTCTGCAAAGATGCAGCGAAAAAACGAGCTAAACCACCATCATTTACTACACTGATATATTCCTGAGCATGCTTGCTATGTATACCAGTTGATTTATGTTCTGATAAGCACTGGCTAATGCGTCTGTAATCATTAAATCCTCGCACAAAAGCAGATGGGTTAGAAGAGGTTGGTGACTCAAATGCCAAGCAAAATGAACAATATAGTGATCTATTCTTCTTATTATATGTTAACCAGTGTCGTGAGACAGTGTTACCCATAATTTTTCGCTTATATAACTTTACATTAAATGGCAGATCATGATCATGTGGCTGAATTGGATGCTCTTTGAAAAAAGATTTCAAATCTGTTCGTGCAGGATATTGAAAGAGCTTATCCTGTCTAAATGTTGGTTGATTCTCATCATTATTTAAATCAACTACTAGATCTTTTTGATTATGTACATGTACAGGCCCAGGTTCAGTTACTGTTATTCCACCAGCTAATTCAGAATCATAAAAATCAGCATCTACAGTCTCAAAAACGTTAGGTATACCTTCATCTTTATGTCTTAGATCTACAGTATCAGCATGAACAGTTGTAGTTGAATTTCTCTGTAAGTCGCTTTCCTCTTTCTGACATGTAGATATAGGTGTTGATATCATAAATGCTGTTATAGGCCTGCACTTTTTTGCTGAATCATTTCTTTCTGCTTCTCGTTTATCTTTCTCGTTTATCTTTCTCGTTTATCTTTCCGTTTCATTGCATTTAATATAATCAAGATCAACAAATTTCAAAACAAATAACAATGCTTGAATTATACTACAGGGTGGGCCGTAAGTTTCCATACATAGGAAAAATAAACATTTTTTTTATGGACAACCATTTTTATTTATATAATATGCTCTACATGGTTGCCATTGTTTTGAAAACACATTTCAATACGTGTTCCCCACTGTTGATGAACACGCATTAGCACAGTTGACGTTATGCTTGTAATGGCGTTGGTGATACGTTCCTTTAGATGATTTATGTCTCGTATCTTTTCCTGATACACCATGGCCTTCAAGTGCCCCCAAAGATAGAAATCAAGGGGGGTGAGATCTGGGGATCTGGGAGGCCACTCCACAGGACCACGCCCACCAATCCAAGCATCCGGAAACTGCTGATCCAAATACCGACGCACGTGAAGACCATAATTTAAATTTTCCTATGTATGGAAACTTACGGCCCACCCTGTATAATGACTGAATAATGAATATATGTATTCTGTAACTGTATTGTAATGTAATTGTAATGTAATGTATTATAATGTAATTGTAATGTAATGTATTGTAATCTTTTCTCAATACTATTACATGTATTTTATTATTTATTTTTATATCTATCTTTATGTATAGCAGCTTTATATAAAATATATACATAACTCTATATATCTTTTATATATAGACATAGAAATGGGTAAAATATAATTATACATATATAACAGCAATAACAAAAATAAGAGACTTACTTTGATAAATTGGAATTGATTTTAATGAAGCATGTAGGCAACTATTAAATAAACTAATGAAGTTAAAAATGTCGCAGTGACAGGCAGGTTGGCAAAACTGTATTTTAGGCACGTAAACTTATTAATTTTTGCTACTTTGTGAAAGTTTAAAACCTGCAATAATTTTAACAAATTAAAGAAGTTATTAATACATTTGCCTTTTTATATACTATTAATAAATACAAAATAAAAAAAAAAATTACAATATTAATAAATACAAAATAAAAAAATAAACAAATAATTACAAAAATCCAAATAAATTATATCTAGTTCATGTAATAGAAATACTATCAACACCCTCAATTAAGATTCTAGGATATATCTCATCAGGCCCAACTGACTTATGTTTATTTAAACTTTATATACGAGTATAATAGATTGGCTGCCAATTTTTTTTACCTCAGGTCTAGGGGGCCAACTTCCCTTTTTTCTAGGGGGGGGCCCATCTGCCACATGGCAGACTGACAGCCTAGCCAGTCCGCCACTGTAACCTACCCTAATCAGTACTAAAAGGCTAGATCTTATTTTCGACAGTAAAAATTTTTCTAGATTTTTTTTTATAGGGCCCCTATATAAATTTCTATAAGGTAATGAAAATTGCAAGAAGGAAAGGAGCGCAAATGAACCTAACGATAGGAAATTGGACCTAAGAAGAAGCTGAGCATTTTAAATAACTGGGAAGTTTATTAACCAACAATGGAGATTGCAATAAGGACTACTTACAGGTAAACTCAACTTGAAGCTGAAGAAAAGGTTAGTGAAAAGCTTGATATGGAGTGTGGTACTGTATGGAGCAGAAACATGGACACTGAAAACAACTGAAAGAAACTGGAAAGTTTTGAAATGTGGATTTGGAGAAGAATGCTAAAGATAAGCTGGAGGGAACACCAAAGTAATGAGGAAGTACTGCAACAGGTGAGGGAGGAAAGAAGACTCATTAAGGTGATAAGAGAAAGACAGGAGAAATGGATCGGTCATGTGTTGAGAAGAGAAGGATTGTTGAAGGAGGTGATAGAGGGTAGATATGAAGGTAGAAGGCCAAGGGGAAGGAAAAGGAAAGCAATGCTGGATGAGTTGAAGGCAGGCAGGAGCTACCATGAGATGAAAAGGATAGCTCAGGATAGAACACTTTGGCGGGACACATGAGTTGGACCTGCCTGATAGGCAGAACACGATGGATGGATGGATATAAATTTCCTTGTTCGAGGTATCAAAAGTGTTATCTCGCATGAGATAATAATAGAAATAATATAATAATAAAAATAATAACAGAAGTAATAATAGAAATAATATAATAACATAATAGAAATAATATAATATAATAAAGAAACAATAGACATAACATAATAAGAGATATAACAATAAAAAATAATATAAATAATATGTAAATAATATAAATACTAATATAAATAATATAATAATATAAATAATATTATAATAATATAATAATAGAAATAAAAATAGAAATAAGATAATAATAAAAATAATGCTCAGTAACATGAAGTTTCCTATGCTTTTTGCTATTAACCGAAAGGGGTAATCACAAAAAAAGTTTGAGAACCGCTGGTGTATCAGCTTAATGACCATTTTCCAAACTGTTTCCGCATTCCAACAATTCCACCTGACTTTTAACATATCACGTGACACCACATGACGTCATGACAGAGGTGTTAACAGATATGGTGACTGAGAATAAGCTCACAATATTCTTGAATCTCATCGAAGCAACTACTCTGCAGAATGGATTATCATCACCAGAAAATTGTTGAAAGGGGAACAATGATCGGTATGAAGGAGAGCGGGCTGTCTCCAACTCAAATTGCAAGAGAACTTGGAATTTCTAGGAACACTGTTTGTATATGGTTGAAGAGGTGGCAAGAGGAAGGGAATCTACGAGATCACCGCAGAACGGGGAAACCTCGACTGACAACTGCTGCGGATGATCGAAGGATCTGCGATGTTGCCGAAGCCCATCCCTTTACCAATGGTGTTGCCATAAGGGAACAATTGCAGCTTGATGTTTCGACAATGACAGTTAGGCGACGACTACATGAAGCAGGGTTACACCATCGGACCCCGCCTATCAATGAGAAGTTAAATCAGCAACATCAAGAAAATAGACTTCGATTTGCTCAGCAACATGTTGACAAAGGACTTGACTTTTGGAGCCGAGTGATATTTACCGACAAAAAGACCTTTTCCTCCACATCCCATGACCGTCTTCATTGTTGGAAGAGGAATAATACTCGATATACTCAAGAGCACATCTATGAGGAAGCACGTAGCGGTCATGTCACCTGTAACATGTGGGCATGGATTCATCTGTATGATGTAGGAGAGCTTATCAAAATAGAAGGGAGGTTTACTGCAGACCAGTATATAGAAATTTTCGAAGAGGTTATACTAGTATGCTTCCTTCTGTGCGTACATATGCTCTGCCATTTCCTGAGCGAATCGTTTTTATGCAAGACAGGTCCCCAATTCACACAGCACGGATCTCCACACGCTGGTTCTCTGAGCAAAGAAATATCGACCTTCTGGATTGGCCAAGTAAGGGTTGTGATATGAATCCCATCGAGAATATATAGGCCAATATTGTAAATGTGTGGGAACCAGCGGAGGTACGAACAACGGACCAGCTTTTACAACACACATTTAGTGAGTGGGAGGGGCTGTACCACATCGACTGCAGGAAGTCATAGACAACAACGGTGGCTGGACAGTATATTAAATTTGTTGTGTTCGTGTGTAAAATATCTCTCAAATACAATGGTAATTATGAATGTGTAACACCTTTGCAAAATTGTCAAATATCATCGTTTAAATGGCTCTATGTTTATTGATATGAATCACTGTAATAGTTTTATTTTCTGTCATTCTCTCCTTTGAGATGAGAGACTGCCAAGAATCACAGCTGCAGTGGTTTAACACTTAAGTTGCAACATGAAACTTATTAATACAAAACAATTATATGCATTTATGATGCTACCTCAATACAAAACATTCTTCGTTTCTAAATAATATTTCTCTCAGTGACTATTTATTACTATATCAGTGTTGCTGATCTAGAAATAGCATTTGCTCCGGATATAACAATGCCATATCAGTAGTATCCATTCAGCTGTCGTCCATTTTCAATTGGATGATATTCTAAGCAGTGACGTATGAAACCTACAGCTACCCATCAATCTGGTAATGTTATAATGTTATTAAAATTTAATATGCATCAAAACATTGTTTTTTCATTCATAAACCGCCTATATATGTATTTATATATATCAGGTTTTTGCTCTGCCTTTGTTATAACAAAATAATATCTGAATCTATGTTCAATATTAAATGTAAATAAAAAAATAAATCACTAAATAAATACAGGAGGAATGGATGGTGCAAGTGGTGGAATTTGCTCAGTGCGCAATAATGCCTACCAACGGCTCTGTTTTTTTACATTGAAACTTCAGTTCGTTCAGGCTTGCCAATACCATGAACACTGTCATCACGTTCGAAAGTTTTTTTTAGTTTTTACAAGACCATTTTTTTATTCACTTCATTGATAGCCCCCTTGTTAATATATAGCCCTTTCTTGAATTTATATTTAATTATTCATTTATATTTCCTTAGTAATATGCAAACCAGAGTGATGAATGGAAATAATTACGTTCTAAAGACAGTTGGCAATGAGTCAACCAACCAATCAGCGCTAAACCCGAGATTCATTCATAAAATTTTACAACAGTTTGTAGTACACAAACAAATATATACCAGGTGTCGCTATCTGTTCTGAAGAGTGTCCTACGAATAATGAGCGCAACTGCAAATGCTATAGTTACAATAAGATTTTAACTCTTTGCATTGAAAGATTTAATCTAGTGCTAAAAGCAATATATATGTATATATAATCCTTATGGCTCTTAAATAACATGGAAATACTAAGAGTAATTAAATTTGGTACATTAATTTTTGCATAATGAGCGCAACTGTACCTGTTCCAAAATTTAGCTGATGCCGATTCTTTGCCTATATTTAAAAAAATCAATTCCCTTCACAAATTTTGTTAATCTAATGTGAAAACTTTCAATTTTCATATTTTTACATTTCAAATTTGTTTAAATGGTTTTCCTTAGCTCACTCCACAATATACAGTACCAGAATTTGTTACTCATATATTGTAGCTAAAATGATGTTAAATAGTTTTATTACTTAGTAAAAGGCTAAAATAATTTTATTTAATTTCATAAACTGCATACCAATATTTAAAGTAATTGTTTTACCGTATGTTCAATGTATTTTCTTTCTTCAACAATGTAAACAACAACAAAAATTTTCACTAAAATTTCAAGTCCTTGGTGGCCAATTTGAATAAAAAAATGGATATATGATTTGAGTTTATAAAATTATGAAAATACTTAAAATAAGTCAACATGATAAGATGGTTTAATATATAAATTATAAAGTACAATAACTTAATATAGAATTATTATGAATATAAAGTAGAAGATTACAATAGTTTATAATACTGTATATAGAGAGTAGCTGGTTAGAGAAAATGTAAATTTATGGGCCACTTAACTTATTAAGCTCTCTCTTTTTCGTGAATGTTAAATATTTTTATATAATTACACTTTGAAATGAGTATAAATTATCATAAATAGTGTTTTTTGTCTGCTCAATTTTCCATAAATATAGATTTTGTTTTGTAATGAAAAATTTAAAATTTCAAAGAATCGATGAGGGAATCGGTTAAATTTGACCGATGCCAATGCCGATACCCCCAAAATGGATTTTGCAGGTGTCGATGCCGATTAATCGGTACACCACTAGTTTTATAGATATTTCCTAATAGCATAGTGATAGCGTCTTCTGTGGTATGGTTTTCTCTAAACTCATTGCGTTTTTGTTAGGATGTCGTACTTAGCTAAGAATTTGATTAGTCTATTGCATACGATTCTTTTAAATACTTTACTTAAAGTTGGTAATATGGAGATTGGCTGGTAATTGGATGGAGAATCAGAGCTGCCTGATTTGAATACTGGACAAACGCTTGCTATCTTTAGGTAGCCAGGGAATACACTTTGTACTATTGATTCATTCATAAGTTTTCTGAGTGTGGTTGCTGTATGAGGCCCTCCTAGGAAGAAGTGGCTAAGCGACAAAAGTTAAAAACGCCAGAAAAACTCAGTTAAAGTCGTACCAGTTTGAAAGTGCCATAACCTTTGAGCTTTTGAAGATACAGTATTTCGACGAAATATCTTCAAAAGTTAAAAAGTTGACCACATATTGACAGATGTTAGACTCACAATACAAATTCTTCTGGTGGGTACAAACGGTTATTTCCCAATTTATATCACAATCAAACTAAAAGACGAACAGTCTAAACTCTAAAGTATACAAATATTAATTTAAGAACTGCAAAGAATTAACAGCGAAATAAATAGAAAGTAAAGTTATAGGCAGCAAGATTCGACTTCATTGATGACCTCCACATAGATATAAATAACAACTCTGAAAAGCTTCAGAAAACACCATGGGTCGCTTTTGAAGAATATGTTTTTATGTACAAAGGAGGGGCCAAAGGTGGGTGCCCACAAAAACACCCCGTTTATACGAAAGAGAGCCAAAATCAAGGTCTCCAAGGCTCATGATGCCATTCTTTTTATAAATTTTGAAAAGATTGTGTAATGTGTAAGATGCATGTATGTGTAATGAAGAATAGTGGGAGAAGTGTGTGTTTGAGAACATGCTAGATTGCTCACAGTGTAGATGAGACAGAAAAAGATTAGCTAAAGAGGACAGTGGCAGGAAAAACGGGAGTTCCAGCACTCCCTGTCTCCTGCCTAACGCCCCCCTCGAAGTACTTCTCTGGTCGATTGGTGTCTACAATCTTTTCATCTCTTTATCTCCCCCTTGCCCCATCACTAACATAAATATTCCTAATATTAGAGTAAACAACCGCTGTTTGACTCCAAGTCTAAAGACATCTATTAATGAAAATCATAAAATATAGAAAGCTGTGAAGGAAGGTTTACTTCGTTTACTTCCTGAAGAAGTATACTTTTACTATCGAAACAAGCCTAACTCATTAATACTCAAAGCAAAACCTAATTACTATAAGCGTAAATTCGTAGTGTATAAGGGCGATCCCAGACAATATTGGAACCTTATTAACAAAGCTAGTAATAGAACACAAACAAAACCCTTTACACCCGAAAAAAAGTAATTAATAATGAACCCATTGGGGACACAAGAACTAGTTTAAACATCTTCAACGAATTTTTCATTGAAGTGAGAGACAAACTCGCATGTACGTAATATCTCACCCACGGCGCGGTTCTTCGATACATACTTAGGGTTTCCCCTGACAGCCATAAGACAATTGAACATTAAAAAATCTCTCCATTCAAAGTCGTATCCTCTCGCAATTTTTATAAAGGTTAGAGGATGCCCAGTTTTTAAATCAGGAGGTAAATCTTTTCTTTCAAACTACAGATCCATCTCTGTCCTTCAACCATGAATAAACTATACGAAAAAATAATATACAATCAAATAATAAAACTTATACTAAAACACAAAATACACAAACAAAATTTCGGTGACCTACAGACAGTGGTGGGCACCGTTAACCAAAAAGTTAACTTCGATAACGATAATCCGTTAACCCCAATTTTTAACTCCGATAACGATAATCCGATAATTTTACTACAAAGTTAACGGAAGTTAACGATAATCCGTTAACGATAACTATTTCTTTACTAACATTTAAAAAAATCAAGAAAAAAAGCTTTAAAACCCATAGAAAGTGTTTATTTATGCAAAATCCAACATTAAATAGGGCGCGGAGAAACATTGATGAAAATATGGCCTTCTTAGTGGGGGTATCATGTCCCGAGTAAAAGTGTACCTTAGGATCGCCAGTCCGGAATACATCGATGCCGAATTGGAAAAAATCAACGGTATTGGAAGTGATTTGTGTTATCCATCTGCGTTTATGGAATCTTGTCTCAACAAGGCAAAACGAACTTTCTATCGTGTCAATATTAACACTCGTACTTTGTCAAAAAATATTTTAGTACTTCCATTTTTCCCGGGCTTTTTAGGCATTGCTAATGTACTTAAACTTTTGGATATTAATGTAGTATTTTCATATAACAATATTGTGAAAAATATCATAGTAAAAATAGCCCTACCAATAATTCAGGCATTATCTACAAAATTGGTTGTAAACAATGTGATTCCTTTTACATAGGTCAGACGGGAAAGGATTTGCACATACGTAAAACAGCATCAATATTCCGTTAGAACAGGACAGTTGTCCAGTGCCCTTTTTGTCCATTTGTCAGAGTTAGCCCACTGTATTGATTGGAATAATGCTTCAGTTTTATTCCATTCAAGCAACATGTTAATAGAAATATTCTTGAGTCTGCCATTATCCAACTTTCAAATAACTTCAACATAAGCAAAGGTCTTTTTCAACTCGATCCTGTTATGTTGAATTCCTTTAAAACAGATATAGATAAGAAGTGTAAAACATTAAATCTTTGGTAAACTTGTTTTCTACTTTATTACTTTTAATTTGCATTTTTTTTATTATTTTTTTAATATATCGAAACCTGACCATAGGCAGCATTGTGTTAAAACCCGGACAGTATAAATTTGTATTTTATAATCCATTTGATCTTGTGCTAAAATCGATAGTATAAATTTGTATTTTTATAATCCATTTGATCTTGTGCTAAAAAATCGATATTTTTCCTTACAAAATCTGTACGCCTCACTGGTAATCTTTTAAGGTTTTAATTTTTAATTTTTTATAATTTTTTATTATTTTTACTTCTCTGTTTATTGTATATATGTATGTATGTATGTGTGTATGTATTTGTATATATAGATATGTATGTATATATATATTATATATGTATGTGTGTGTGTGTGTATGTATGTTATTTATTTTTCTTTTTTTCTTTCTGTAACCTATATATAGGCTTAACCTTTTTATGTACTTCAGTGTTCCTGAGGATGTCATTAGACGAAAGCGCTTGAGCACCATTTTGTGTTTCCTTTCCTTCGTGGTTTTATTCATCATATATATATATATATATATATATATATATATATATATATTACGTACTTTACTGTGTGACATATAAATGCATCGTCTATAATTATCTGCTTTAGGACCAGGTTTACATTATTTTATTTCATGATAAGGATTTTTATACAAGTTATGAAAAATATAGAGAGTTTAAATTCAGAAGTGACACCTGACTGATTTTATTGTTTTGCAATCCTTTTTTTTTCAGATCACGACTTCGTGTTTCGAGATTCCGTTTCCTTCAGACGGCGACAGAAGCTGCTGCAAATTCAAGCACTCCTGAGGTAGAGGTTGTTCTGCCTCCTCAAACGGGTAACCAAAACGTCGATAGTGATGAAGAATGTGATGATGCAGTTTTTGATCAAGAAGGTTTGCCAAATGAAGTTGCTGGCAGGGTTGAACTGCATTTGAATGAAGAAGATGAGGGTAGTGCCGAAACTGTAAGCTCTTCGCAAAGTAGGCCGCGCTGGCGAAAAACTGAAAAGATTTCTTTGACCTCCCATTCTATTCCACATAAAGTAGGGGAAGATCACTGCGGTAAGGAACCTTATGAAATATTTCGTTTATTTTTTACAAATGAGATGATTACATTTATAATGGAACAGACAAATTTGTATGCGGTACAAGACAAAAATGTTCAAGGCTTTGAAGTTAGCAAAGAAGAAATAAGAACATTTTTAGGATTGTTACTGATAAGTGGTTATCATAGTGTTCCCTCTGAAAATGATTACTGGTCTACCAATGATGACATGGAAGCGCCTATATTTGCTAAAACAATGAGTAGAGAACGGTTTAGATCCATAAAACGATTTCTACATGTTGCTGACAATAATAATCTGGCACTGCCCCCTTTTGTCTAAGTCGGAAATGAAAAAAAGGAACGAGGGTCATTTGATTTTAGATCAGTTGGAAAAGTGTTGTTGTGCGTCAAATGGAACAACAATTCAGTTGTAACCGTGGCTAGTAATTACTACGGCATCGCCCCATGCGAGTAAAACAAGAACATAAGAAAAAGGTCAGTCAGCCGTTTCTTATTTCTATGTACAATAAAGGAATGGGAGGAGTGGATGTTTGCGACCGATTGCTATCTTCGTATCGACCAAGATTTCGCTCTAAAAAATGGAGGTGGAATATATTCTCGACTCTCTTGAATCTCTCTGTAGTCACTGCATTTAAATTCTATAGGCATATAAACACAACATCAAATGTAAACCATTTACAGTTCAGGAGAGCTGTAGCCCGAGCTTTGATAGCAACGCAAGAACAAAGGTTACGAAGGGGAGGTTCATCTGCACCACCCAGCAATGCCTCTAGGTACGATAAAATTAATCATTTTATAGAATCTTGCTCTCAGGAAGATGCATTGTGTGCATAAAAAATACCAGGATGAAGTGTACCAAGTGCGATAAAAGGATGCATAAAGCATGTAGTGCAACATTTCATAATAAGTAAAATGTAAACAGTAAGAATCATACTTTGTACGATATATATACCTTTGGTAACCTTTGGTTAGCTTCCGCCCGAATTGTTCATTCTGACGAAGGTCAAGCTTTTCACTCCACCTTAGACCTACAGTTTAACGTGGAATCCGAACCACGCCCCATCAGCAGCCCAGCGTCTTAACCACTAGGCCACCTAGGGTACCCATTTATCTACCAACCACTTTCTTTATTGTGTGGAAGGATGAACAGCTGGGTTTTGCTGCGCGCCGGCTGCTGTCGGGTCTCGAACCCGGGGCCGATGGATTCGTAGTCAGCGACACTAACCACTACACGCTTGTATAGAAGAACGTTCCGCACAAGATGAGGAGGGAGAACGAACAAATGAAAAATGAGGTAACCACCCAGGAATCGAACCCGGGATCTTCCGATTGCCGGTCAGATATGCTGTCCACTACACCATGGGCCTCGATTAATCAGAAGTCGTAATTCTCCTACATACGAGCAGAAACCAATGCCCTGAGGGGGCACCTCCCGCATGCCGCACATATATACATTTTAACTGCAAACAACACACAGTATAATTAATGTAAAGAACGACGCTTGTATATATATATATCAGTTCTTGTTCCAAATAAATTAAAAACTTGGGTATTTGTTTATTTTTTTCCTAATTTTAGTCATAGCAATTCTAAGAAAGCAAAAAAAAGAAGGAATTCAGCGTTTATTAAATTTGACCTTAAAACGTATGGCTTAATATGCCAACATTCCCAATTTGAGAACATAAAAAATAACAATGAAAATTTTTTTTTTTTAAATTTCTAAATAAAAATTTATAAAGCTGGTAAAGAAGACTAATATATAACATTTTCAAGGTTTTGCTACTATTGCATCATGTAGCCGCCTTTAAAGGGTTAATTAATTGAGACGAAAAACTAAATTTCAAAAGCCATGTACAACATATCAAATCCAAAATATTAAGATTTCTCTTCATATTATTTAAGCTAAAAATAATCCTTCCCCCAAACGCGCTTTTTACCCTATATTATTCCTTCATCTATCCATATTTATCATATTGCATGAGAACATCGGGTAGTTCAAACAAATATATAAAACATCCTTTGGAAGTAATTCATAAAAAATGTCTCCGAACTCTTTCGAATAATGACAACAGACAAAGTTACATTTCCCCAATGTTTAAAGAGATAAATATTTTAAACTAAATGACTTATACAAATTCAGTGTTGCTGTCAATATGTTCAAAATTATTAACAAAATTCGACATACATCACCCATTCAAAGAGCAATCACCCTCCTACCCCCATCAAATACACCATCGTTATAACATCAGATTGCCCAGGGATTTTATACACAAACCTAACTATACAATAGAAACTGCAGGAAATGTACTCTCTTTCAGAGAAGCAGATGTATGGAATGCAATTCCTATGCATATCAGGCAGGCTTCATCACGAAATGTATTTCGCCAATCACTAAAAAAGCACTTCATTAGCTACTGCTGATGTATAAGTTCACTATTGCTATTTTTACCATAGTAATCAATTTTGTAATGAGCTATTTAAAATATGATAATTTTATTAAGCAACTTTAATTTTGCAATCTATTCTTTTTCTATATTTTTTTATTAAGCAGCATTTATTTTCTATAAATACACAATAAATCATTTAACTTAAACTCGTGTAACATTTTGAAAACTTTATATTGTATTATTATTATTATTATTATTATTATTATTATTGCTATTATTATTATTATTATTTTTGGTTGTTACTATTACTATTACTTGCCAGTTTCACTATTTATGTAATAAGTAAGCTAAATGCCATTAATTTTGTATAAAATACTCCCATGCTTCGAAGGGTCGATTCAGATGAGAGTACTGTGAATATATTAATGTCTCAGCAAATATCCAAAAATTGTAAAACTCTGTCACTTTTATTCTTTTCTGTATAAAGTTTTGACTTAAAATAAAGGATCTTCAAAGGTTCAAAAGTTAAGGCATTTTCAAATTCATAATTTTAACTGCGTGTTCTGGCGTTTTTTACTTTTATCGCTTTGCTACTTGTTCCTCGGAGGGTGTCATATCATCGGATATCAGTTTATATATTTTTACTGGAATTTAACTGATAGCTTTTCAATGTGGCTGATGTTTTGTTTGGCAGAATTGATCCAAAGAAGTGTGTATTTGGTGTGGGTTGTGGCATATATTGTTGGTAGTGACTGTCTGATTCTGGAATGGCTGCTGCTGCCGTGTTGCTTCCTATTTTTGAAAAGAAATTGTTTAATAAATTAACCATATCTTTGGGATCACTGTAGGAAATTCCGTACTGTGATAACGAAGATACGAGATTTGCCTTTTCTGTTTTGGCGTTAACTAAAACCTTTAAAGTATTCCATAATATTTTCGACTAGATTTTTGCTCGGTAATTTTAGAACAATAATGGTCCGCTTTTGCGGTTTTTATGAGCGAATTTAGTCTGTTATAATAATTTTTATATGTTTGTTCATTGATAATTAATATTATTCTTCCATAGTTTATAGGGAGAATGTTTACGGTTTATGCTTACAATGGGGGCTAGAGTGATCCACTGGTTGTTATAATGATATTTTGACACGAGTTTCAACTTTATAGGAAAATTAGCATTAAATATATCCATTAGTGTGTTTGAAAATGTTTGAAATTTTGTTTAAGAGTAATTATATAGGTTATTATATGGTAGGAAAACACAGAATTCAGTCAAGTATAGAAGAATATAAAAGACACCAAAGAGCAACAGACCAGCTCGTTCCTACGAGGCTGTCTTTTTAAGAAGGAGGGTTAAAAGAAGCAAGAAAATTTAAAGACAAGTAAAAGTTTTAACGCAAAGCAAAGAAAAGAGATTGAAAGGAAAAAGAAATTTAAAGACAAAGTGAAAATTTTAAAGTACAGAGGAGGGAATCCGAGCGAAAATTCAACAATACTTGGACGTGCTAACAAATGCCGCAGTCGGATTTAGTACAGATAATGACTTTGTACCCACGTACTTTCCCAAACGTAAATTTTCCCTTCTCTCACGTAACAGGTCTATGAGTTTTTCTTTCTTACTGTAAGTTTTAGAACTTTGTCATATACTTCTTTTCTGTAATCACATAGTTATTCATTAATGAATATATTTGGTTTGATCTGCATGAGAGCAGTTCCACCGTCAGACATCCAATGAAGATCACAAATTATGAATAAATTGACAATAACAGCAATACTGCGTGCAAACTAAATGTAATTTAATAGTATCTAAGATGCGATAAATAAGAGCAAAGGAGAACTGCAGGCAATAAGGAAAAATATATACTCACAGACACAAGCGATCCCCTTTTTACCGCATTCCAACAGCATGACCCGGCAGACGTTGCAATAAGCAGATCTTTTGAACCACGTCATTTTCCATGTGTGCTGCCCTTCCTCCTTCATCGCCGCCTGAAATTTTTTTACCTCTTAAAAATTTTAATACAAAAGTGTGTTTTACACGATTATGGAACAGATTTTACGAATTCATGTAAAAACACCAACGATTTTTTTGTAGTTTTTGCTAAGAAAAACGAATAAGATGATACAAATTGTGCCAGGTTTCTCTAACCGCCCCATTTTTGCATGAATACAATTTAACAAACACAGAAAATAGATTCTCATCTAGCATACATCCGTGAACATTACATCATATGAATAACCCCCATTAATGTCATTATGAAACCACAATTATAATTTTTTATAATTTTAATATACTGCATTATTTTGCGTCATTCCCAGATTTAAGTATTCCTGCCAAGGTCGTACTGTATACTTGTACGCGTCGTGCCTTCTGATTTCCCAAGCACCACAGTTCGCCTGACAGCCAGCTGCAGTAGTTGTCCCCCAGCTACAGAATCCAGAGGTAAGAAGCTAGTGAGCATGCTATGAGAAATGAGCTAAAAAATATTCTGTTCCACTTGTTACAATGTACATTTGACTGACGTGAGTAAAGTGAGTAAATATTTGTTGTTTTTCTTAACCAATTAAAATTCACTGAAATTTATTTGAGTTTTTGTTCTTATTTTTCAGTTAATAATTCACCTATAGAAGAGCAAAGATGGAATCAACATCCCACAGACCAGTGTCTTCACAACTGAAACAACATCCTTCTTCACATCAAGCTAGCAACATTCCCTTTTGCAACAAATCTACACCAACAGCTTTCCATGCAGCAGCATCTACGCTTTCAAGTTCCCCATGCTATTCAGCAAGGAAAAAATTTGTGAGCACAAGGCATTCTAAGCAACATTGTATGTTTGGAACTCCTGAGAAGTTGTCTCATAATCTTTTGCCAACTAATTTACAAGTGGCTCGGTACTTTCTCTACCTCAAAGAAAGGAAAAAATGCAGCTAACAAGCCAATCATCAGACAAATAACTCGGGAGCTACTAAAACTTTGGCAGCAAACATCAATCCCCACAGTTCAGAAAAAAGCTGTTTCAAAAGGTAGCAAGATTCATAGAAAGAGGAGCAACATTGAGTAGATCAAAGACATCAGTGAAATTAAAAAAATGAATATATGAATAGTCTCAGTAATTTTTTTTTCTTTTTCTTTTTTCCCTTCTACTCCAGCTGGAGAGAGTTTCTTACTTCCGGGGTTAAACCTTAACCCTAAGGAATTTTTCGGTACAGCCTAGAACTAGGCGCAAGATAGAGGTGCTGTATCGTAGCATCTCCCCTACAATTTTTCCAGATGTTATACTTATGGGCAGTTGGTCCAGGAACTCCACTGTAGATTTCTTTACTGCCCCTGTCGCTCCCACCACTATTGGAATGATCTCAGGTTATACATTCCACATTCTCCGTATTTCATGTTTAAGCCTGTGGTATTTTAAGACCTTTTCCCTTTCATAGTTAGCCACATTCCAGTCCGCTGGGACTCCTACTTCCGCCAAGAAGCATTTGTTACCCTCCTTCTCTCTCACTACTATGTCTGGCCTGCATCCTGATACCCTGATGTCAGTTGGTATCTCATGATCATATAGGCGCAGCACTTTATCATTGTCCTCTATTCCTTGTGGAATATGTTCCCAATGCTTTTCTGTTTCTAGCCCTATCTCATATTTCTTATTCAGCTTAAAGTGGATTAGCTTGCAGACTGCATTGTGTCTGTCTGTGTAGTTTCCTCTGTGTAGGAGTATTTCGCATCCAGATAGTATGTGACTCACAGTCTCTGGGCTCTTTGAGCACAGTCTGCACATCTCAGTTTCATTTTTACCCTCCATATTTCTTTTGAACCAGTTTGTCCGTAGTGCCTGGTCTTGTGCTACCACCACCGGCCGTTCATCTTCTGGTCTCAGTGACCCTCTTACCAGGAACTCCACGGTTTTATCCCTTTCTATATATGCTCTGTTTAGCACGTCCTCTTTGTATACTTTGCTGAATTTGTGCTCTTCCCAGTTTTCATTTTCTTCTGATCTTTTCCTGTTATACCTTCTTTTTATGGTGCTTATCTTTTCCATGAGATGTTTATTTGCAATGTCTTCAAGCTGTTCAGGTCCTATGCCGGTGTCCACGAGATAATCATTTGCCTTCTTTGAAAGTGATGTTGTTCGAGGCTTTTCACGTTCATGGTCTCTTACAAATCTGACTAGCCTTCCTTCCCCTTCCTTTATGTACTGTGCTTATCCTATTGTTGTGGCTTTGCGCACTTAGTCTATTAGCGCAAGCCCTAATCCACGGACCCTCCTTGGCAGGTATAGCCTTGGTATGCATTGGTTCTTACATATGATTTTATGCGCATGGAGCATTTTTCTGGTGATTGTATCCAGTTTCTTGATTTCTAGTTGGGTCCAATTGATTATGTCAAAGCTGTATGTATGACAGTACGGGTACTGCCAGTAAGTTTATAGATAACATCTTATTTTTACTGTTTAGGTGGGATTTTAGGATTAGTTTTATTCTTTTTAAATATTCTTTTCGCAGTCTTTCTTTCATTATGTCATTTTCCATCTTTTCCGATTCTTTCATTCCCAGATATATGTAGCCTCTTGTTCTAGTTCTTCTATCACGATATTGTCCACCCTGATGTTTTCTGATTCACACCGTTTGCCTTTCTTTAGTGTGACACTGGCACATTTCTCAAAACCAAACTCCATCTGAATGTCATCTGATAACTTTTTGACCTCCCTGATCTCTTCTGTTCGCTCGCTTTTGTTTGGGGCGTACAGTGTTAGGTCGTCCATGTAGAACAAGTAAGATATTTTTGTGCTGCTCTTTTCCCTTGGTCTCATCACGTAGCCTTTGTTTAGGTTATTTATTAGTTGGCTAACTGTGTTTAGTGCCAGAACGAACAAAAGAGGGGATATTGAATCACCCTGGTAGATCCCGCTCTTGATTCTCACACTGTTCACCTCTAAAGTTCCCTTACTGTGATGGAGAGTTAGGTCCGTTTCCCATCGTGTCATAGTTGTTTCTAAGAAGATCCTGATGGTGGGGTGGATCTTGTATAGTCTGAACACTTCCTTCACCCAGGAGTGGGGTACACTGTCATACGCCTTTTTATAGTCAATCCATGCCATACTTAGGTTCCTCTGTTTCTTTCTGTTGTTCTCCAATATAGCCCTGTTGATTAACAGCTGGTCTTTTGTCCCATACGTTTTTCTGCTACATCTTTTTTGTTCTGGGCTTATAATGTTGTTTTCTTCTGCATGGCTGTAGATCCTGTCTGCTATTATTCCTGTTAGTATTTTGTAGGTTGTTGGCAAGCATGTTATTGGTCTATATTTGCATTAGTTCTGGGTTTCATGGGACTTTGGTAGTAATGTTGTTTTTCCTTTTGTCAACCATTCTGGTGCTTCTTCTTCTGCTGTTAGTATCTTGTTGAAGCACGTTGTTAGTTTTCCACTTAGTGATATTAGCTTTTTCAACCAGAAGTTCTTAATCATATCTTGGCCTGGTGCTTTCCAGTTACTGCTTTTTTTAATTTTCTCCTCAACTTCTTTCATGGTTATTCTGTCCATGTTCATCTCCGAGATGTTTCCCACTTTTTCGCTGTTATAAAGGCTCCCAATCCATTCTGCTCCATCATTATGGTTGACTTTATTCTCATAGATGTTCTTCCAGAAATGCTCCACTTGTTCTTTTTCAGGCGGTCTTTCTACCTTTATCTGGGCATTTTTTAATTCTCTAAATAGTTTTGTTGGGTTATCTTCAAACATCTCATTTTGTTTCTTTTCTTTGTCCAAACGTATATATTTTGCCAATCTTTTTGCTTTTGCTGACAGGTCTAGTTTTTTCCTGGCAATGCTTTGTATGATCTTTCTTTCATTGTCCAGTTTTTCTCTTTGGATTAGTACATTTACCTTCCTCCTTCCCAGTTCAGATCTTATTTACTCCCTCATATGGGTAGTTAGAATTGAGATCTCTTTCCTGAAGTTACTCACTCTGCTCTCTAGTCCTTGCTGCCACCTTAGCTTCCTCTCATTTCCATTCATTCCCTGGTTTTACTCCTAGCTGTTATGATCGCGTGTCTTTATCCCTACCATCTCTGTTATGCTGACTGCTGTTGCGTAATATAATCTGATATATTGCGTAATATAACCTGATATATGTGCTTGTAAATGTAATTTGAAATCTCATACAGACACTGGATGCAGTGATGATTGTGAAGAAATTCACATAGATTGCATTTGTCGGAGAGATAAAAAAATATGAAAAACGAAATTACAGTTTCTACTTGATCAGAGGAGTGATCGTAAAATGTACATAGGTAGTGTAGATGTGCATGCCACACAAATTTTACAAAATCAGAACAAGTAAGTAAAGAAAAGAAAACCATCAATCGTTCCACTGAAGTTCAACCTTTGAGCTTAGTAGAAAATTCTTCAGATGAAGACAGTGACAATGGGATAATGGAAACTGAAGACTGTGGTTTTGAAAATACTGGGAGCCAAATGAGAATGTCTTTGCGGCATGCTACAATGCAGGCAGATAGATTCGGTGTATTAGATCGTGCTACTGCTGCTATTGCTACTGCAACTTTGATAGACGTTGGTATGATCACCAAAGAAGATGACCATCTCCTAACAGACAGAAGTAAAGTGCAGGGAGAAAGAGAAAGACTTCGAAAAACGTTGAAAAGTGATAAAGTGAATCCTATTACTTCCATATATTTCGATGGTCGAAAGGATCAAACTTTAAGTAAAGTGAAAGTCAATGATTGGTGGTACAGTGAAAAGAAGAGTGAAGAACACTACATAATGATTGCTGAACCAGGTAGAGAGTATATTACCCATCAGACACCAGCATCGAGTAAGGCTGCAGACATAGTAAATTCAGTATTGTCAGTTATTAAAAAGAGACATCTACAAAATGATATAGCTGTAATAGACTGTAATAGCACAAATACCAACACTGGTTATAAAGGAGGTGTGATTCATGTTATGGAGAAAGCACTTGGTAGACCACTTCAGTGGTTTATTTGCGTGCTTCATACAAATGAATTACCTTTCAGGCATATTTTTGAAACATTGGATAACACAACATCTGGGGTAAGAATCTTTGTTAGTCCTACCGAAAGCCATTCAGTTTTGTGAAAACAATCCAGTAGTACAATTCAAACCTCTAACTAATGGTAAAAAACTATTATATCTGCCACAACACATTGTTGATGATTTTAGTGGAGATCAGCAGTACTTATACCGCATTATTTCAGCAATCAGAAATGGTACAGTTGATGAACACCTTGCTCATGTAAAGCCAGGTCCTCTTACTCATACTAGATGGTTAACTCTTGCTAATTGGGTTTATAGGCTTTATGTTTCAACAGTGAAACCAACAAAGAAGCTTTACACAATAACACACTTCATTGTGACAAATTATGGCCCTAATTGGTTTGACATCAAGTGTAGGCCTATTTGCATAGCTGGCCCAAGGCATGTGTTTTTTGCTATTAATAGGGTTAAGCATTTGCCGAGAGAATCAGTAGAAAATGTTAAGAAGTATATATCTCGAAATGCATACTTTGCTCACTCGGAAAATATTCTTCTGGCAATGTTGTGTGACTCAGGCTCACTCAGCTAGGGAAAAACGTGAAAAAGCAGTTAGCAAAATCATGGACATGCGAAATGAGACTGGTCAAAATTTGAAATTGAGAGATTTCAAGGTTCCTAATCTTAATTTTGATGCAAAGGACTGGGATGAAATAATTAAGTGGAATGATACTAAACTAAGTGAGCCACCTCTTACAATGAAGCTAACAAAAACAGAAATTTTAGCTATCAAAGAAAACGCATTGAACATTCCAAGTTATCTCAATCATACCCAGAATGTACGTAGAGCGTTGTCTTAAGTTTGTGACGAACTCTTCAAGTTCGGTATTTGGGTTTGAAGCACGAGATTGGTTTTATCAGGGCTAGAATGATTTCTCGTAGGCTGATGCCAGACGTACAGTAGAAACCAAAAAGGATTTTGCTGAAAGTTTGCCTTCTTTATTCGAATAGTTATGGTTGTTTTTTTGCACTTAACATTTGTGTACTCATTTGCGGTGTTTCTATACTCTATATGTATTTAATAAAACAAATTAAAAAAAATGGTTATTTTTCTTTCCTTGTTCCTTTATATTCCTTGCAACAAAACACAAATTCGAGAATATCATTAATCCAGAAAAGAAAAAATAAATAGAAATTCATTAAATAACCTGAAAATTATTTGCAGAAGATATATTTTTAAGTTTTGTGTGGGTTATATCTATTTGTTTCCTCCACAACATAGCCAAGACTCAGTTGTAAACCACCGTAAACCCAGTTACGACACCATTTTCATATTTTGGGAAAAATGGGGCAGTTGATGATACTCTAGCATATTATTTCAGTTTTCTTTGTGTTTCCTAGTTAAACCCACGATATAATTTCAGTGTGACTAAAGGGAAAGAAAATTTTTGTCTAGTTAAACGCCGCCCTAATATACATATGATGTAAAATAATGCAGTCGCAACGAAGTATGAAGAAGGAAACCACTCTTCAGGAAGACTTAAATTTTTGTTTCTTTAACATCAATACAGTTTCGGCATCTCGCGAGCCTTAACAATCGGTAATGATCGCATAAACAGAGAACAGAGTTTATAATTATACACCTGGAAGTTAATTATCAGGGATTAGCTGACTGAACCTTCCATTCTCTTATCAGAAGATAGTTAAGTGACCTCTCTGACCCAGCTTTGACCTGATGGGTGTACTTGTACACAGGTACATCCATCAGGTCAAAGCTGGGTCGGAGGGGTCACTCAACTATCCTCTGATAAGAGGATGGAAGGTACACAGGTATATCCATCAGGTCAAAGCTGGGTCAGAGGGGTCGCTTAACTATCCTCTGATAAGAGGATGGAAGGTTTAGTCAGCTAATCCCTGATAATTAACTTTCAGGTGCATATAAACTCTGTTCTCTGTTTATGCGGTCATTACCGATTGATAAGGGCTCGCGAGGAGCCGAAACTGTATTGATGTTAAAGAAATAAAGATTTAAGTCTTCTGAAGAGTGGTTTCCTTCTTCATATATATGTTACAGTCAAAGTGTGTAACCAGGCTGTTTCACTTGGTCATTTCGTGAAATGACTAAAATCTTCAGCCATTACGCGAAATGGCTGAAATTCCACCTTGGTCATTTCGTGAAATGGCTAAAATGACTTTTGTCATGAATTCATAGAAATAACAAACATCACAATAAAATTGGAAACTTTTATTTAACTAACTAAATCTGCTAAAACATACATACATCCACAGGTCTGTTCAAATAGGTGAGAAACACTCTTCAAATACACATTTGAACACATTTGAACATTTGAACACATTTGAATTTGAATTTTCAATATAGAGGTTTTCAAATACTAACCGGGCCTTCAATGTTATTCCCATGTCCGCCATTGAAGGCCCGGTTAGGTCAACTGTATGCCTTTGACAATTGGTTAGGTTAAGTGGTGTTATTTTTGTTAAAACTAACGAAAATAACACAATTACAAGATCACTTGCCTGGTTAGGTCAACTATATGCCCGGTTAGGTCAACTTTATGCCCTTGACAATTGGTTAGGTTAAGTCGTCTGCTGTAAATCTTGTAGAAATTCCTCTGTTATGTTTTATATTCCCTCCCAACTCGTAGAGGTAATTCTAAAAACGAGAATACACTGAAAAACATTATAAATAAAGTGTCGACCCTCCGGGATAATGAGAATAATATTACTTTTTACGTTACTAACTTCCATAGAATACCGGTAATCTCTATGGGTGACGTAAACGTCTCGGTGCTCCTCAAACAGTATAATGAGGTACAAAAGTCGATAGTTGAACTGAAACACCAACACGTGGTGTCAAATCAGAAAAACGCGATTTCGATAGAACAGTTCCGGTCAGAGTTAGATGCGTTGAAAGAGACGCTCCTCCCAAAGCCCAGTTACTCGGAAGTAGTTCAGCAAGCCAGATCTCCAAGAAGCGCGTCGGACAGCGAGGGAAACGAAATCCCTGCCTCCAACTTCCCCCCTGAAGGTGGGGTGGAAACGCAGCATGCAGGGGTAGCGGTTAACCCCCCTCCCGTTCAGGAAAGGACCCCTGCTCCCGATCTCACAATGAGGAACAGGGACGGTCCAATGCCGAGAGTCGAGGCATCATTGCCCTCTTCCCTGCCTCCCACTGCAGAGGAGAGGTGTTCGATTACGCCTCGCTCGGTGCGCAGTTCCCCCCCTCCCACCGAAGAAGGAGAGGCACGCGCGGCCGTCAGGGTATAAACACCGCTAACAGACCCTCACCAAGCCACAGAGTAAGGGAGGGGCCTCCTATCCCCCAAAGGTTGTGCCACCCATCCCCCAGGCAGGCGAACCCTGCCTCAGGGAGATCGAGGGAGCAGGACGGGTGGGTAACTGTTAATAGGCGCCCGTCCCAAAGGTCTCCTCAACCGGTCTCCGCGGCGAGGCCACCGATGGAGAATCTCACCCTATTTGTGTCGCGAATTCAGCTCTCGAACGAGGCAAGCGATATTCGACACATGATAGAAGAAATCATTGGTGAACACAGTATAGTGATAGTTAATAAACTAAACACGAAATCTCCGTATTATAACTCTTTCAAAGTAATAATTAAAGGTGTAAATGTGCATTTCAACCCGTATAATATGAGTTAATGGCCAGACGGTATTATTGTTAAGGAGTTTATTCACTTTTCCAGGAGATTTGATAACAGGCAAAATAATAATAATAATAATAATAATAATAGGCGCCCTAACGGTAATGCCTGAAAGTTGTACTGTGTATAATAATAATAATCTTACTAATAATAATAATTTTACTAATCTCTATCAGTCATGGCGGATAACTTGTTGAAAATAGTCTCATATAATGTAAGGTCAGTGAGGAATTCAACTGTAGATGTTCATAAAATCTGCGACAGTGCAGATTTGATACTCCTGCAGGAGCACTGGCTACCTAAGCAAGAGCTAAAATTCCTCTCTACCATCCATGATGACTTTATGTACCATGCGTCATCAGCAGTAGACTTGTCAGATGAATTAATGTACGGTAGGCCTTTTGGTGGTGTTGCTTTCTTATTAAGGAAAAATTTGTCAAAACATATAAGATTTTTAACAAGCGATAATGTAAGGTTGTTAGGCATTGAATTACAAGTGAACAATGATTGCATATTAATTGTAAACTGCTATTTACCATACAACAACGGCAGTAATCTAGATGAATACATTGATTTGCTGTACAAAATTAAGTCATTATCAGATAACCCCAAATATTCTCACTGTATAATAATGGGGGACTTTAACGCACATGTGAACTCGGAATTCTTTGTAGAATTGGGTAACATGTGCGAGTCGGCCAATTTAAGTATAAGTGATGTAGATGTATTAGGGGTAGCCAGTGGTAATTTTACATACGTTAGCGATATGAGTGGTACCACCAGGTGGATTGATCATTGTCTCACTAGTAATAATCTAAAGGATCGAATTGTTAGAGTTCATATTTTGCATGATTTCCTTCTTTCTGATCATAGACCATTAGAAATATTAATTAACGTTACCAATTTATGCGCAACACGACTTAACAAGAACTCAATAGGTAAGAATAATCGCGTCGATTGGTCCAATGTTAATATGCAGCAGAGAATAGAATACAAAGACAGAACATCACCTCTTTAATAATTTAGAAATTTTGCACCTTGCCTGTAATAATCCTTGCTCAAATGATTCTCACTGTAAACTCATAGATAGGTATTATAGTAAGATAATATCCCTGTTAAGAGAAGCAGGAAGCCCCTGATTAAATCTTACAACTATCATACTAAGGTTATTCCTGGATGGAATGATTTTATTGCCCCCCTGAAGAGGGAATCGAAAGACGCCTACGATTTGTGGTGCTTTCATGGTAGACCCAGATTAGGACCAGTATACATGAATATGTGTAGAAGTCGGGGTCAGTATAAGGCGGCCATAAGGCGATGTAAACAGGAAGAAGAGTCTATTCGAGCATCAAAAGCCTGTGAAGCTCGCATAAATAACGATAATAACAAATTTTGGAAATTTGTTAAGAATCAAACGGGTGTCAAAAATGTCCTCCCTCCGACAATCGATGGGGTGTCGGGGGAGGATGAAATTGCAAAGCTGTGGAAAAACCACTACTCTAACATTCTTAACAGTGTGAGTAGGGATAATCTTAAGATAGATTGCAGCGAAACGATTGTGGGAGGGACAAGGGAAAATATTTTGATATCATTTTCTGAAGTAAAGAGGTTAATTAAAGAGTTAAAGACTGGTTCTGCGTCAGGGGTAGATGACTTATCGAATGAGCACTTAAAATATGCAAATGACGTAGTATGTCTGCATATATCATTGCTCCTATCAGCCATGCTTGCTCATAGCTATATCCCTGCAGAGAGTTCATGAGGGTATATATCTTGCCCCTGGTCAAAAATAAGTACGGAGACATTCTGTCCAGCAATAATTACAGGCCTATTGCTGTCGCTTCCTGCTTCTCGAAACTACTAGAAAAACTCTTGTTACTCCGATTAAATGATTTCCTATGGACATCTAATCAGTTTGGCTTTAAAAGGTCCCACTCAACTGACCTGTGTATCTATGTACTTAAAGAAACAATATCTAAATACATTGACAGTAATTCAACCATTTATAGCTGTTTCCTTGATATAAGTAAGGCATATGATAGGGTGAACCACAATATTTTATTTGCAAAACTAGAAGACAGGAAGGTTCCCATGTACATATTAAATTTATTGAAATTTTGGTATTCCCACCAATCTTTCACTGTTAGGTGGGGCAATGTACTATCCGAGTGTTTTGGCTCCTCTTGCGGGTGAGACAAGGCTCCTTGCTCTCCCCTATGCTGTTTAATGTGTATATTGACGGATTAATTGCTTCACTTAATGAGGCAACAGTGGATGTTGTATAGATAACACAAGGATAAATAACTTAGTTTATGCCGATGATATGGTGTTAATAAGTCCCTCTGTTAAAGGTCTGGATCGGCTACTAAATGTCTGCGAAGTGTATTCGCAGAAACATGATATTCTTTTTAATGTTACAAAAACTAAGGTTATGCAATTTCATCCTAAAAGCTGTAATCAGCCAGCTGATATAAGGTTTAAAATGAATGGTGAAGTAATTGAGGAAGTACAAGAGTTTAAGTATTTGGGTCAAACTATTACCAGCTCCTTGAGTGATGACTCGGATATAAGAAAACAATCTCGAAGCCTGTGTGCTAAAGCGAATATGACCATAAGGAACTTTCGTTTCTGTACAAGTGAAGCTAAAGACACTCTTTCGTACTTTCTGCAGTAATATATACGGTCAGCAACTCTGGGTGAATTATAAAAAAGGTTCTGGCAGAACCCTAAATTTGCTGTACAACAGGTCTTTTAGACTCTTACATAAATTACCCCCGAGATGCTCAGCTTCGCAAATGTTTGCTACCCGCAATGTCCCGAGCTTCCCGGAGGTAACAAGACGTGCTCAACACAGTCTAATGCAAAGAATTAAAAAATCAACCAACCCGATCATCCAAGCTATCCATGAGTCCTGCCATTTATCCTCTAAGCCAGTGATGCACAAACCCTGGCCCGCGGGCCAAATGTTTCCCCCACGGGTCTTTTCAGTGGCCCCACGGGTCTTTTCAATTCAATGAAAAAATTAGAATATAAAAGTGACCCAATTTATGACTTAGATGGAAAGTAAGTAGGCTAATACATTTAGTTATTTTCTTCGCTTGGCCCTCACATCAAAAAAGTTTGTGCACCATTGCTCTAAGCTATAGACTTCTTGGTACGAAAACGTCTGTCTGTAGCTCCACTTAACTTCGACAGTGCAGTATTATTTCTAATCAATTGTATATATTTCTATCCTTAGTATATGAACTGTCATTGTATTAATAATATTTGTCATATGGACTATAGTCTGCCAATAAACCTTTTCATTTTCATTTCATTTTCATTTTCATAAAACTAAAAAATAACAACTTAACCTAACCAATTGTCAAGGGTATACAGTTGACCTAACCGGGCAAATGATCTTGTACGAAATGATCAAGGTGACATTTCAGCCATTTCGCGTAATGGCTGAAGATTTTAGTCATTTCGCGAAATGACCAAATGAAACAGCCATTTCTCGAAATGACTAAAAGTTTCAGCCATTACGCGAAATGGCTGGTTACACACTTTAACTGTAACATATATATATATATATATATATATATAATAATAAACAGGAACACCAGAGAAAATACAAACATCCTTCAAGGTTTAATAGTACCAACGTTTCGGAATGCACTAATTCCATCTTCAGGGCTAAAACAATAAAATTCCAAATCACATACAAAATACAAATTGCTTAATAACAATTTAAAATAAACTTAAAAAATTATAAAAAGTGGCTAAGAAAATGTAAAACATTAAAACTAAAAGGTAAATAAATGTGAAGTTAAAAAGTTAAAATTATAAAAAAAAAAAAGGTAAAAGCATTAAAACTGAAACGTAAATAAAATAAACTAGTACCTTAACCAAAACATAGCAGATCTATCGATGATTCGTCAGAATTTAGGTCTGGTTTTAGTTTATAAATAAACAAAGACTCCATAATTTTAAGCTTAAGGTCAGAGCTTCCGGCAACAAGTACGGCGAAATTAGACTGTGAGATTGGGTGGTTATTGTTGTGCGAGTGATTACGTATGAGAGAATTAGGTGGTTTGCCAAGGGGTAAATTTGTATGGACCGATTTACCGAGATGTTCGTAAATACGAGATTTTAAATGTCTTTTAGTTTTTCCTATATATGACCCCATACAGTGGTCACACTTGTATTGATAAACTATGGATGACTTAAGAAGTGTAGGAATAACATCCTTGTATTTAAATAAATGGTAAATCGATTTAGACGGGGTGAATATAATTTTTATACATAGTTGTGGGTAGAATTCCTTGAGCAATTTTAAAAGTTTGTTTCTAATGTTAAAACTTGAGGTTCCCATATAGGGTAAAGTAAAATACAGGATATCTTTGGGGACTATAATTAAGTCTCTAGTTGTAGGGCTTATTAGTCTATTTAAGGTTCTGCCTATTGTAGTCTCCACCAGTCTACAAGGGAAATTATTCTTGGCAAGGAGTTTTCGGATGAAATCTAGTTCATCGTGTAGTTTAAAGTAATCTGAACAGATATTGAAAGCTCTATTGGTCAGAGTCGAAATTAAGTTTCGTTTGAAACCTAAAGGGATAAAGGAAGAAAAGTTCGTAGTAAGATTGGTGAATGTCGGCTTTCGGTAAACGGAAGTTTCAAAAGAGGAATTAGTTTTTATTATCTTAATGTCCAAAAAGGACAGAGAGCTATTAGATTCAACTTCTGAAGTAAATTGAATATTAGGGTGCTTAGAATTAAGGTAATGACGAAACAAAGGGATATGGTCTGGTGATTTAAACAGGAGAAAAGTGTCATCAATATATCTTCTATAAAAAAACCGGTTTAAAGTTTGAAGGACACTCATTCAACCATTTGACTTCATGATGACACAGAAACGCGTTAGCTAAGGTGGGACCAAGAGGCAGACCCATTTGAACACCTTCAGTCTGTTTAAAATATTCACCGTTGAATATAAATATAAGGTCTTCCACGGAAAATTTTAGTAGTTCTTTCATTTGACCTCTATTAAAACCCTGCACAGTATCAGTATTATTAAAAAGATTGTCAATACATATATCAATAGTTTCTGCAACAGGCACATTGGTAAATAAAGATTTTACATCGAAACTAGCCATTGTGTAAGAATTATTATTTAATGAGGTAATTTCTCTAACGAAAGAAAAAGAATCCCGTGCTGTATACAAATTATAAGTTATAGGTGATAGTATGGGAACCAAGAATTTTGAAAGGTTATAACTAAAAGTTCCTAGAGCTTTTACTTCATTTTATGCTTTTAACCCTTATGGCAATAGATCTAATATGGAGGTGGAAGAGTTTCAAAGTCTAAGAAATCTGTCTTTGGACAAGTCATTGGTGGTTACAAGACCAGACAAAGGCAATGGCGTTGTTCTTTTGGACAGGAATGTTTATGTCAATAAAATGTTAGATATTTTAGATGATGCAACTAGATTTATTAAAGTAACTGGTGACATTTTTGCTTTAATTTTAAAACAGGAAGATAAAATTAATAGGTATCTTAGAAAACTTAAATCTAATAATATAATCTCAGACACGGTTTTTTTCTAAATTATTTGTTTCTGGATCCAGCCTAGGCATTATGTATGGACTCCCTAAAATACACAAACCTAATTGTCCACTTAGGCCAATTTTATCGGCTCTAGGAACTTTTAGTTATAACCTTTCAAAATTCTTGGTTCCCATACTATCACCTATAACTTATAATTTGTATACAGCACGGGATTCTTTTTCTTTCGTTAGAGAAATTACCTCATTAAATAATAATTCTTACACAATGGCTAGTTTCGATGTAAAATCTTTATTTACCAATGTGCCTGTTGCAGAAACTATTGATATATGTATTGACAATCTTTTTAATAATACTGATACTGTGCAGGGTTTTAATAGAGGTCAAATGAAAGAACTACTAAAATTTTCCGTGGAAGACCTTATATTTATATTCAACGGTGAATATTTTAAACAGACTGAAGGTGTTCAAATGGGTCTGCCTCTTGGTCTCACCTTAGCTAACGCGTTTCTGTGTCATCATGAAGTCAAATGGTTGAATGAGTGTCCTTCAAACTTTAAACCGGTTTTTTATAGAAGATATATTGATGACACTTTTCTCCTGTTTAAATCACCAGACCATATCCCTTTGTTTCGTCATTACCTTAATTCTAAGCACCCTAATATTCAATTTACTTCAGAAGTTGAATCTAATAGCTCTCTGTCCTTTTTGGACATTAAGATAATAAAAACTAATTCCTCTTTTGAAACTTCCGTTTACCGAAAGCCGACATTCACCAATCTTACTACGAACTTTTCTTCCTTTATCCCTTTAGGTTTCAAACGAAACTTAATTTCGACTCTGACCAATAGAGCTTTCAATATCTGTTCAGATTACTTTAAACTACACGATGAACTAGATTTCATCCGAAAACTCCTTGCCAAGAATAATTTCCCTTGTAGACTGGTGGAGACTACAATAGGCAGAACCTTAAATAGACTAATAAGCCCTACAACTAGAGACTTAATTATAGTCCCCAAAGTTATCCTGTATTTTACTTTACCCTATATGGGAACCTCAAGTTTTAACATTAGAAACAAACTTTTAAAATTGCTCAAGGAATTCTACCCACAACTATGTATAAAAATTATATTCACCCCGTCTAAATCGATTTACCATTTATTTAAATACAAGGATGTTATTCCTACACTTCTTAAGTCATCCATAGTTTATCAATACAAGTGTGACCACTGTATGGGGTCATATATAGGAAAAACTAAAAGACATTTAAAATCTCGTATTTACGAACATCTCGGTAAATCGGTCCGTACAAATTTACCCCTTGGCAAACCACCTAATTCTCTCATACGTAATCACTCGCACAACAATAACCACCCAATCTCACAGTCTAATTTCGCCGTACTTGTTGCCGGAAGCTCTGACCTTAAGCTTAAAATTATGGAGTCTTTGTTTATTTATAAACTAAAACCAGACCTAAATTCTGACGAATTATCGATAGATCTGCTATGTTTTGGTTAAGGTACTAGTTTATTTTATTTACGTTTCAGTTTTAATGCTTTTACCTTTTTTTTTTTTTTTATAATTTTAACTTTTTAACTTCACATTTATTTACCTTTTAGTTTTAATGTTTTACATTTTCTTAGCCACTTTTTATAATTTTTTAAGTTTATTTTAAATTGTTATTAAGCAATTTGTATTTTGTATGTGATTTGGAATTTTATTGTTTTAGCCCTGAAGATGGAATTAGTGCATTCCGAAACGTTGGTACTATTAAACCTTGAAGGATGTTTGTATTTTCTCTGGTGTTCCTGTTTATTATTAAACTGCGTTTTCCGCGCCACCAATCAATAGCCGATATATATATATATATATATATATATATATATATATATCCCTTTGCTTTGTCCGGAGCTATAGGGCGCGTCCCTCTGTGGCGAATGTGGGAATACACCTTTCTTCGGTGTAAGGGTTTTCTCTGCCCTCGTGGACCATTGGGCCCGTTTGGGGACCCGGCTGATCTCCTGCTTCTTTTTCTCTCTTTCTCCTTTAACCCATTCTTTCTGGCTTCTCCCTGTTTTTTTGGCGTTGTTCTTTGGACCTTGATTTTGACCCTTTCCTTGGCCCTTGGTGTGGGAGGTGGTTGCCCTGCACCCTTGTCGCTTTCCAACCAAACCCAAACCCTGTCCCTGCCACTTTTCACCGCGCGTTGGATGAGAGTGGCCGCCTTTCAGGCACAGGGACTGGGTGCGGGTGTATCTCCCCTGCGTGACATCCATCGGCGGTGGGACCAAGTGTGCCCACACTTCGCCTTTCCCTTGTTGGAGTCGGTGGTGGCTGGATGCGCGCGGGGGATGAAGTTCTTTTTGTTTAGCTATGGACACTTCTCCCCCCCGGCTTACGACTACTGCTTCTCATTCCCGGACTACTACTCTCTCAACACTCGGGTGGTGGGCAACCAGGCCCTCGAGTCCTTTACCACTGGAAGACCGCAACCTAATGGGGTTGACCCCCCTGTGGAAGCGGAACGCTTGCACTCTCCTTTTCCGTTGCCGACCCCAGTCCGTCCCTCGACTACGCCCTTGGACCTACACTCTCTAGAGCAGGGGCCTCGCCCCAGCCCACTTCAGCCACCTTCGGGCAAGTCAAGTTCCACCGAGGACTTGCCCCCACAACCCGGCTTCTTGCTCTCCCCATATGCCCCCCTCACCCGCCGTCAGCCCACCTCCCCGCGGAGAGAGCCTCGCGGCGGACGGGGGAGCCGGCATTCACGGCCGTCCTACCGACCGTTGAATATTCCAGTACATTTCGACTCTACAGCCTCCCTCTCCCTTCCAAGTATCCACAAATTCCTGGTGATTCGGCCTACATCTGGGTCCCTCCCGAACAACTCTGAACGGACGTTCCAGGCGATCCGAACCCACAGCAACTCCAGCCGCTATGACGTACGCCCACAGAGGGATGGCTCCCTCCTCGTAAAATCACGCTCAGCCGCAGAGACGAAAGCCCTACTCTCCATCACTGAGGTCCTTGGATGCTCGGTGTCCGTTTCCCCACACCCTCGCCTGAACCAGAGTCAGGGCACTATTTACGCCACCCGCCTACTGTCGGTCGCAGTGAACGAGCTCCTGGAGGATCTCGCACCCCAAGGAGTTACTAAGATCTATCGTTTCACATCCCGACAGGGAGGCACCCCCTCCCCCACCCCACGTCTGCTCCTTACTTTTAACTCACTAATCCCCCTGGCCGTATTGTATGGGGTATGGGAGACCGCGCCTCATGCGAGTTTTCTATCCGCCCATACGTCCCAGACCCGACCCGTTGCTTCAAATGCAATAAATTCGGACACGTCAGCTCCGCTTGTCGACAGCCGCATCCATTATGTGTTCACTGTGGACGACTCGCCCACCCTGACAGGTGCCCCAACACACCCAAATGCTCGAACTGTGAAGGCGCACATCCCTCTTCATCCCGAGAATGCCTTTTCTTCAGGTTCGAGAAGGAGGTCCGAGGCCTACAGGTGACGGACTTCCTTAGCCCCCGTGAGGCACGCGACAGGGTGCGGAGTCGGGAGGTGAGGCCGGGGGTGTCCTATGCCGCTGCTCTCGGCTCTATCATCTCGGCACGCCGCCCTGGCCTGCCGCCGAAACCCCCCCCAGCCACTGCTTCCTGTTCCCCACATAGCAAATCCTCGCAGGACCCGACGGTCCCCTGTCCCCCCACCGTTCCTCTTCTTCCCGCACCTCACCTGCCACGAATCCCCCAGGAGTCTGGGACCAGGGTTTCCAGGTCCCAGCCACCTCAAACCCTGCCTTCCCAGTACTCCCTGTACACGCCCGAACCTGCCGCCCGGAGCAAGCCGTCGAGGCGGAGACGCCGGAGCGTGTCACCAGACCCTCCGGCCTCCCAACGTCTCTCTCCCTCTTCCCCTAAGACCAAGAAGACGGCTCGGACCCTTACACCGCCCACCACGCCCACTATGTCCATCTCTCCCCATCGTAGAAGTCCCACCGTTCTACCCCCACAGACTCTGACAATAGTGGCCGAAATCCACGACCCGCCCTGTACGACGAGACCCAGCCCAGTGGATCCAGTGGATGCGGCTCTGGCGCAGCTGCACGGTGTGACCGAGGGAAGCTCGGCTGCGCCCACGCCCATGAGTCTCCTGGATCTGCCCTTGCCTCCTGGTGCCATTTTCTCCACCCCTCCACGAGACCACTCTGGTTCACCTCCTTCCACCCCCATCGTACCTACCCCCCCAACATCCCCGACCCCCCCTTATCAGCTACCCTGAGTACGCCCTCCCTCCCACCCGCCCGGTCTTTTTGGTACCCCCTGTCACCACCTAGGGTCCGCCGTGAGACCCCGGACAGGCGGGGTAGCGCCCCTTTTGGGGTTAACGTGCCCCCCCCTGGCCCGACCATAGAAGCCCGACAAGGCACTTCGACCCGCTCAGCCCACGATGTTCCTCTGCCTGCCGTGATCCACGCCTCCGGTCTCGCTCGGCCGACTCGACCCCGCAACCTCCGCAGGGTTCGACAGGCCGACCGATTCCTTCCCTGGTGAACGGTAGATAGCCAGCCATGCTCCCGACCCAGCCTTCAGTTTCGCGAACTCCAGATCCCCTTCACACTCCAACCTCCTAGCGCCTACACCTTTACCCATCCCCCTTCATCAACTAATGGATCCCCCGAAAACCACGATAGTCCACTGGAACTGTCGAGGAATCTTTGCAAACTATGAAGGCCTTAACTCCTTGATTGCCACTTCCCGTCCGGTGTGTGTCTGTCTCCAGGAGCTAATCCTGGGGACCAGGTCCATGCCCTGCCCCACTGGTTATTTCTGCGTCGCCACCCCGCCTCCTACCTGCACTCGAAGGGGAGCTGCCATCCTCGTCCACCACGCAGTCCCCTTCTACAATCTCTCCATCCGGTCCCCGCTACAGGTGACTGCCGTCCGGCTCTCCCTGGATAGACAGTACACCATTTGTTCAATCTACCTCCCCCCCACGCTCAAGTCTCCCGCGACGACCTGGTGGAAGTCGTGGAACAACTCCCCAGGCCCTTCCTACTACTGGGCGATTTCAATAGTCGTCACCCCTTGTGGGGCGACACACACTCCACCTATATGGCCCCAACCCTGATATCCGTCATGACCGAGCTCTCCTTCGAGTGCCTCAACGATGGCTCTCCTACATTCTACCATGCCACCACCTGCACTCCATCCTGTATAGACCTGTCCCTCGTATCAACTGATGCCCTCCTAGACTTCACGTGGCAAGTCCTCCGAGAGGACTATGGCAGTGACCATCTCCCCATTCTACTCACCCTCAATCGACCCGACCAGACCGTACGGGTACCGGTAAGGTGGGTTACCACCACGCGAATTGGGCCCGCTTCCGCGACAACACATATACCACCCTTACAACTGCCCACTTCCCATCCATCGACGGGTGCGTCGCATACTTCGAGTCCGTCGTTCTAACGGCCGCAAGCACAAGCGTACCACAATCCTCCGCCTACCCCCGCGCCCGACGGGTTCCTTGGTGGACCCCGGAGTGCGCGGAGGCCGTGCGCGCCAAGAAGAAGGCAACTCGGCGCTTTTACCGGACGCGACTCCCCATCCATCGCACGGAATGCAGCGGGTCAGGGCCATCGCCCGCCGCACAATGAAGACAGCGCGCCGAGCCTCTTGGCGTGCCTTTGTGTCCGGCATTACCGTCAACACACCTTCGGCTACCATCTGGAAGAAGGTGCGGGGCGTCGAGAGGCGACATGTCCCCTCCCGACCCCCGGTCCTCCGGACAAACGACGGACTCCTATGTGAGCCCAAGTCGGTGGCAGACCACCTTGCTTCTACCTTCGCCGCCGTTTCTTCCTCTGCAGCCAATCCCGTACCCGCCCCTGACGATAGCCCCTCCCCACCGTCCATAGACAGCACCTACAACCGATTGTTTACCATGCGTGAACTACAGACGGCACTGGCCTCTCGACGATCCCCTTGCCCCGGCCCGGACGGTATTCCGTACGGCATGATCCAACACCTCCACTCTACCTTACAAATTTTCCTGCTAGACTTATACAATCGCATATGGATAGAGGGTGCCTTCCCCTTTAGGTGGAAGGAGGCCCACGTCATCCCTATCCCCAAGCCCGGCAAAGATTCCCTGGACCCCACAAACTACAGACCAATCGCCCTGACATGTTGTGCCTGCAAGATCCTCGAAAAAATGGTCGCTACGCGATTATCGTTCGTCCTTGAACGTACCAATTCCTTCCCGTCTACCCAGTCCGGCTTCAGACAATTCCGCTCCACCACTGATCCCCTCCTGCTTCTCAGCCGAGACATACAGGATGCCTTCGACAATAGACAGTTCGTACTGTCAGTTTTCTTCGACATCCAGAAGGCCTATGACACCACCCGTCGAGCAATGATCCTCGGTCAGCTCCGACATCTGGGCCTTGTCGGAGCCATGCCTACCTTCATCAGGGGCTTCCTTACTTCTCGGACCTTTAAAGTCCGGGTGGGCTCAGTCCTCTCTGACACCTTTGTGCAGGAGGACGGGGTCCCACAGGGAAGCATCCTCAGTGTTCTCTGCTTCTCTGTCGTGATGAACACGGTCTCACAATGCCTTCCACCCACAATCCGCTCTTCCATCTACGCGGATGACCTTGCAATCTACTTCGCAGGGCGAGAACCGTCTGTCGTTCAACGGCAAATGCAGCTCGCCATCTACCGGGTGGAGAGGTGGGCGACGTCGGTGGGTTTCCGCCTCTCCATCCCTAAGTCCAAGTGTATGGTCTTCAGTAGAAGAAGACCCACAACCCTTCCTCTACCCTCTGTTACATTATACGGCAGTCCTCTTGAGGTGGTACCCTCCACGCGTTTTCTGGGCATGACCCTAGACCGACGGCTCAATTGGGTTCCCCATCTCAAGCACCTAAAGCAATCCCTTCGACGCCCCCTCGCTCTCCTGGATCACCTCTCTCACACCACATGGGGTGCAGATCGACGCTCTCTTCTTCGCCTTTATACTTCCATAGTACAGTCGAAGCTGGACTATGGTAGCGCAGTTTATGGTTCAGCCTCCAACGCCCGCCTCCGTATCCTGGACCCGGTACTTAATAGAGGCCTCCGCCTCGCCACCGGTGCTTTCCGCTCCTCCCCAGCCTCCAGCCTCCATGTGGAATGTGATCATCTCCCTCTCGCCCTCCGACGGGGTCTACTCCTCATGCGGACATACCTCCGTGCACAGAGGCTACCTTCTTCGCTTCTGGGCACGGCGGTTTTAGAACTACCACCTCAGGGACGGAGCTGGCACTTCACTGAAGCGGTCCGCTCTTTCCTTGATCTTTTCAACATGCCCGCCCCCTCAGTTATCCCCATTTCATTCAGCATCTACCCCCCCTGGATCCTAACCCCTATCAAGTTCTGCAAAGATCTGTGTTCCCTACCGAAGACTACCACGAGCGCCATGATATACAGGTCACTTTTCCGCGAACACGCAACCCAACACCCGGACGCAATCGCCATTTACACGGATGGTTCCCGCTCGGAAGCTGGTGTGGCCTCCTCAGCGGTGATTCTGTCCCAGCCGCTCTCCCGGAGCGTCGGCCTGCCCCGCGAGGCCTCCGTTTTTTCGGCGGAACTTTTCGCCATAACGGAGGCCCTCGATATTGTGCGCACCCACTCTGCCAGCTCTTTTGTCATTTATTCGGATTCCCAAAGTGCACTTCTCTCCCTAGAAAGATTTAACTCCCCTCACCCGCTCGTCTGTACCATCCAGCAGACCTTCCACTTTTAACGATCTTCCAACATAAGACAATCGCATTCTGTTGGGTCCCGGCTCATGTCGGCATCCAGGGTAACGAGGCGGCGGACCGCACAGCAAAGACGGCCTGCTTGCTGCCGGCCTCCTCCCGACCCCTCCCCTTCTCCGACTTCTTCCCGGCTTTCCGCTCCCACTTCCGCTCCATATGGCAGCGGGAATGGGACCAGGCCACACAAAATAAACTCCACACGATCAAACCGCACATAGGACACTGGGCTTCTTCATTCCACCGGTCCCGCCATAAAGAAGTAATCCTAGCCCGTCTCCGCATAGGTCACACCCGCATCACCCACGGACACCTTATGGCGAAATCGCCAGCCCCGCTTTGCTCTACCTGCCATACCCCTATCACTGTCTTACACCTTCTGGTGGAATGCTCAAAGTTGGCCGCTCTCCGTCGCAGGTGTTTCCCTCTCTCGGCCGAAAACCCCATACCCAACTGCCTACGATCTATACTCGCCGACGGCCCCCACTTTTCAGCGGAAGCCGTTCTCCTCTTCCTTACTCACTCCCATCTGCTCCATCGTATCTGAAACCGTACCCCTCCTACCCATTATCCATCGACTGACCCTTACTCATTCCCCTAGTCTACCGCCCCTAGCACAGTGACATCACCCACTCACTGCCTCGCCGAGATATGTACCGTCTCTTTAGGTACGAATCGGCGGTAAATCTGGAAAAAAAAAAAATATATATATATATATATATATACAGGGCGTCCCAAAAAAATGTATACACACTTTAACAGCTAATAGCTCAATTGATGTTTCTTTCTTTCCAAGTTAAACCCATTAGAATTAATAATGGCAGTCAGACTAAGCTTTGAACAAAGGAAATTCATTCTAAAATGCTACTGGAAGTGTGAAAACGCAGTTGAAGTGCAAAGACAGTTTAGGAGGGAGTTTCAAACAGATCCACCAACGCGACTTACCATCACTCGAATTAGAGATAAGTTTGAAGCCGATGGAACTGTTCAGAATGTCCACAAGAAGCGTTCCGGAAGACCACGGATATCGACAAGCCCCACAAAGCAAGAAAGAGTACTGGAAACGTATCACCAAAGTCCAAGAAAATCTGTGCGGCAAGCGAGTCGTGAGGTAGGAATTTCAGAATCGTCTGTCCAACGCATTTTGAAGCGCTGTCAATGGAAAAGTTACATTCCAAGATTAGTCCATGCTATTAATGAAGATGATCCGGACCGAAGAGTGGAGTATTGCGAGTGGTACTTGGCACGATGTGGATGTGGATTGGACGAAGGGGTTTCGTAGAATACCCTCCGCGTTCACCAGACCTCACACCACTAGACTTTTTTTTATGGGGATACTTAAAAGACAAAGTCTACGCTATAAAACCTGCAACAGTCGCTGAATTGAGAGCAGCCATTGAACGAGAATGCACACAAATACCAAACGAAATGTTTCGTGATGTTTGCGATTCCATTGCTTCGCGTTATCAGCAGTGCCTGGACCAGAACGGACGTCAGTTTGAAAACAGGCGTTGACAAAACAATTAAATAATGTCTGTTGATTCTATTACATTTTGAAAATGAAATGTATTTTAATAAACACTGCCTTTATAAGTATTTAAAGTGTGTATACATTTTTTTGGGACGCCCGTATATATATACGCCCGTATATATATATATATATATATATATATATATATATATATATATATATGGGATAGAAATCAGAATGGTTCCCCTGAGATCTTTTATGTTACACAGAGACGGTGCATGGAACAAGGAACTCTTCTGGGAAAATTAAAGCCACTATAGTCCGAATAAGTAATGGTAAATGACAAACATGATAATTTTTTCCTTTTCATTATGTTAGCCCGACGTGGGCGACGGGTCACTCGCAAAGCGGCCCCAAAATATAGCTTCCCTCACCAGCGATCTTCCAAGCAGATAGGATCCAGCTTTGGGAGAGGATCTAGCGTTTAAAGCAGCCAAGCCCCACTATATTTAGAACCTCACTATAAGCAAGAAACTCGTTGCATTCACGTCGGATTGAATACATAAAAAAAAGGGGTAACTATTGTATTTTCAGCCAAAAACCAAAACTTAAACTTCAACTGGATTGCTCATATTGAGGTTCTAAATATAGTGGGGCTAGGATGCTTTAAACCCTAGATCCTGCCCCAAAGCTGGATCGTATCTGCTTAGCAGATAGCTGGTGAGAAAGCTATATTTTGGGGCCTCTTTGCGAGTGACCCGTTGCCCACGTCGGGCTAACATCATTAAAAGGAAAAAACTTTTCCTGATAAACTAAACTCTTCGCTCAGACTTTCGCCTCCAATTCAAACATAAACGATTCCGGTGCTGTTCCAACATCTCTTCCCTCTGACTTTATCATGTCAGAAATTTGAATCTTTTCCAAAGATATTTATTCTGCCCTATCTCTGCTCAACTCTAGGAAGGCGTACTTTCCTAATGGAGTCCCTCCTGTTGTTCTCAAGAACTGTGCTTCTGTGCTGACACCCTGCCTAGGCAAACTGTTTCGTCTTTGTTTTTCATCTGATACTTTCCCTTCCTACTGGAAGTTCGCTTTCATTCAGCTTGTCCCAAAGAAGGGTGACCGCTCTCAACCCTCCAACTATCATTCAATTGTTTTGATTTCTTGCCTTTCTAAAGTTTTTTAATCTATCCTCAAGAGAAGAGGAAGTTTCTTAAACACCTCTCTTCACACAATCTTATTTTAGAACGTTAGTATGGGTTCCGCAAAGGAAGTAACTGTATCTATACGGGATTTCCTAGGTTCGAAGAGAAGGGGAGACTTCTCTGATAAAAGTCAAGTATGAATGCAGTTCACACTTCCCGTGAACTTGAGAGCCACTTTTATTTCACTTGTCGAGAAAAATAAGAGACTTGTAAGTTATAATACATGTTTTGGCGGAGACTAAATTTTAATAAAGAGGACATATGAATTTTCTTCACAACATTTAAGGTAATATGACGGAAGTTAGCAGGGTAATCTGGTCCTTAAATACATTAGATCAAATTTAAATAATATCTACAGTACTAAAGTCCTATAGTCTAAGAGGTTAGGTGTGCTGTACCGCCTTCGTGCTTTCTTTACCCCCATTCAGTTGCTGTCTCTGTATAGGGGCCTTGTCCACCCCTGTATGGAGTACGCTTCTTACGTATGGGGTGGCTCAACCCACACAGCCTTACTTGACCGGGTGGAATCAAAGGCTTTTCGTCTCATCATTTCCCTGCCTCTTACTGATTGTCTTCAGTCCCTCTCTCTTCGCCGCAATGTTGCATCACTCTCTCTTTACTATCGCTATTATAACGACATTGCTCTTCTGAACTCTTTTAAGGAGAGTACGCAGTACCAGACTTTCTACACATTCTCATTAATTTTCTGTCAACTCTGTAACGCAAGGATTAATCGATATTTTCAATCTTTCATCTTTTCAACCGGTCAACTCTGGAACAATCTTCCTTAATCCATCTTTCCTCCTGCCTATGGCCTCCAATCTTTCAAACGCAGAGTGTCTAGGCATCTCGAAAACCCCGGACCTTGATTCTGGCGCTCTTCTTCTTTTTCTATAGCGGGGCGCTTTTGCTGGCATTCACCCTTGGCCCCTCCTTCCTGCATAAAAAAATCCAATTCCTACACTTCTCAAAGATAGATACATTCAGCTCCCATTTTATGAATATATTAGCAAGAAGATAGAGACATTTAAAGTCCTTATTAGCTCTACTTTATCCTCAAATTGATTTTAGGTTTGTTGGTGTGATCAATACTTTCACGATTACTGTATTTCCTTTTTTAGATACAAGGAGAGCCTACCCAATTCCCCGATGTCTCGACTCGCATGTACTGTACTTTTCATTGTGTCTGTAATGCCACATATATTGGCTCCACTTCACCCCAGTTAGAAACGAGGGTTGATGAGCATTTGGGAGTTCGTAGCATTATCTCGTTGCCGTTAAATAAACCAACTAAATCATCCATTCGAGATTATATCATAGTTTAAATTGTAACCACCATGTCGCTCTCAATAGTTTTTAAAATCTTTTGTAAGCTAACATGTGAAACTGATAGAAGACTGATTTTCATTTCAATCATAGGATCTTTTCCGTTTGACACACATGGTTCGATTTTATTTTAAATTTCTACACAGACGTAGTTTTGCATGCGGATTACGAAAATCAGAACCATTTTTTGGAGAAATTAATAATAAAAAAGTTACAACTAGCCTAAGACCCGCCCTTCGTGCGGGTCGCGGGTAGCAAAAATTAACCAAACTATCACGACTTAACCTAACCAATCGTCAAGGGCGTACAATTAACCTAAAAAAATAAATAAAAAACAATATCACGACTTAACCTAAACGTTCCTGAGCGTGACCGACTGACAAACTGAGCGGGACGGACTGACTGACAGACATTTTTGGGTGTTTATAGTATTAATAAATAAATTAAAAAAAAATTTGTTTTTTATTTATTTTTTAGGTTAATTGTACGCCCTTGACGATTGGTTAGGTTAAGTCTTGATAGTTTGGTTAATTTTTGCTACCCGCGACCCGCACGAAGGGCGGGTCTAATAAAATACTTTAAAGGGTTGTAACTTTTTTATTATTAATTTCTCCAAAAAATGGTTCTGATTTTCATAATCGGCATGCAAAACTACGTCTGTGTAGAAATTTAAAATAAAATCGAACCATGTGTGTCAAACGGAAAAGATCCCAATCATATCCTAGTCAATTTACATATTTAGTAATAAGCCTCCTCTAAATGATATATATTATTGTATAATATAAACAAATCATGTATACGAGAAGACTTGTATACTCGTACTCGTAGCTTAAGGTTCCCTTTTAACTTTCGAATGTAATGTAATCGTCTTATTTTCTTTTAGTTATGACCAATGAAGATGGGAGTTAAGATTCCCGAAATGTTTGGTGATTAAAGAATGTTAGTTCAAACGTTTGTCATTTTATTTATCACATTCATTCACACCGGCATCTTGGTGGACGAGCCCCCTACCCAAAATAGCTAAATTCCACACCTGAGGCGCTTCATACGCCATGCGTGGTGGTGTTTCCAGGCTGTGGGAAATAAAAAGGAGAGTCCTGAACTTACCTCCAACAAACCTCCTCCATCCCAACCTACTTGCAGACACTTCTCGTGTATCACCCAGATCAAGCCCACGCTTACTCACGCAATCATTTACAATGTTCATCCACCTTCTCGGCCTCCCTCTCCTCCTTCTACCTTCCAAAACAATCTTATATACTCTTTTCATAACTTTTAATAAGTCCAAACCACCTTCACACTTTCCTCAATTTTCACTTCCATTGACTTCTAAACAGCCCATCTGTCTAGAACGAGGGTTCTTAACCCTTTTAGGCTGCGATCCAAATTCTGGTCTCGGGGCTAGCTCGGTGACCAATGCCTTCAAACAGTTCACTCATAATAGATAATAAAATAAATAATAATGCTAAAATGATTAAGGATAATATAAATGAATGATAAATGATAATGACCCAAGTTTGGGCCGCGACCCAGAGGTTAAGAACCCCTGGTCTAGAACCACACGATTTCTCATTTTGTTAATCCGGTGCACACTACACGTATTTCTCAAGTTATCCATATCAAATGTTCTTACTCTTTCATGCCATGTCACGGTTTCACACCCATACAAAAGTGTCGGTACTAACACACATTCATGTAAACATCTCGCAGCATCTCTACGCAGCCTCCGCTTTCTTGAATCACTCTAATATTAACTTCATCTGCATTCGTACCTCTTTTGTTCGAAACGCATCCCAATACTTAAAAGGCTCTACTACCCCTAGTGTTTCACCGTTCACCATCACATGACCGAATCTCCCTCACTCTCCATAATCATTAACTTGCTTTTACCCAAATTCACTTTCATCCGCATACAACAGAGTTGACGAGCCCCACCTGTTCCTTTCCCACACCATATTCATTTCTCCTTCTAGCATTCACGCCTTCATCTCTCTCATCACTCCATCCATAAACAGCTTGAACAGCCACGGAGACATCACGCATCTTTGACATACACCAACGTACACCAATGTGTTTCTTCCAGAACAACTTTCTATTCTCTACATAATTCTCATTCATCCTCCTTCCAATCACATTAATTACTCTTTTCTTCTACCTTACTAGTATCTTCAAATTTTTCTTGCGCTCTTCATACACCCTCTTTCTTCTTTGACTTTCTTCTCTATTACAATTAGTCTGCGCACACAACAGCCACTAACCCCTTTTATCCTCAAGCGCTGACGCAAACTCAGCATCCCGCCACGCTGTTACCCTTTTCTTAGCAACCTCACACAAACACCTTGCGTTCCTAATCAGATATTCCTTATACACATTCCACATCTCGCTCATATCCATTTGATCTGTATCGTTTGCATTCAGCTTATCACGCACTATCTTACTATATTCATTCGCAACCTCTCTCACCATTAACTTTTCCACTTTAATTCTTTCGTGACCCACCTTTCTTCCATACACTCTTCCACTCTCCACGCAACCTCACTTTACACAGGACTATCACGTGGTTAGAGAGAGCCCCCACTTATACCTCGCACTACACGTGTGTCACATACCTCTTTCAGCAAACTTCTTTTCACGAACACACAATCTATCAAACTTCTTTCACCATGTATATAATTTTTTCTGTACTAGGTATGCTTGTATTCGTTACACACAGATTTCTCTCACTGCATAACAGTGGCGGCGGAACGTCAGCGCGCAATGGAGAGGGGGGGGGGCAAGTAGGATTGATTAGCATACTACTAGACCAGTGGCGGATTTAGGATTTTTGTTTGTGGTGGGGGGCTGGTTGGGTTCGGGTGAAGTTTTGAACCAAGCTTAAATATTATGCAATCATTCTCACTTGGTAATAAGATTAATGTTCAATGATTGCCAATTTATCAAGAACACTCAATCAAAACCAGAAACACGTCACAAAAGAAATAATGTACAGCCACTTTCTAGACGACTGTCCAACCGATCACAAGACAGAAAATTAATTAAAAATACATCTACAAATACAAATATTTACCTTCAAGCTGTTACTATAAATCTCTGATTATTTCATAAATAAAAAAGAAAATTACTGTAAATTATATTCTGGTTTGAAACATAAACAAATGTGTGGATGTGCCAATGAATCTTTACTAAAACAGTCAAAGGTCTTCTTTTCACTTTAGGAGGATCTGAGGATCTTTCTTATTAGCAAAGATCTCGATAACTTTTTCTGGTATTTCTCCATATCCTGATGAATTAACATAAGGGTCAGGCCAAAAAGTCTTTCTTCTCCCATTGTTGTTCGAAGGTAGGTTTTTAGCAGTTTAACTTAAACTCCACCTATCACAAGTCAATAGGGAGTTATTATTGACTGCCGCTTGACTGCGCGATTGTATGAAGCAGCCACATTGTACGAAGATGATCTTCAGCAGCCGATGGCAGTTGTGAAGGCTCACGTCACATTTTCAAGTTGGAGAATAAAGGAGACTTGCCGCTATCGCACTGGATTAAGCTCGCACAGAAAAAGCTTCTGCCAGCTGTGACGACGCTCCTTCGAATATTCGGAACGCTTCCTGTTTGAAACACCACCACTGAGAGATCATTTTCCATGCTTAAACTGTTTAAGCATGGAAAATGATCTCTCAGTGGTGGTGTTTCAAACAGGAAGCGTTCCGAATATTCGAAGGAGCGTCGTCACAGCTGGCAGAAGCTTTTTTTGTGCGAGCTTAATCCAGTGCGATAGCGGCAAGTCTCCTTTATTCTCCAACTTGAAAATGTGACTTGAGCCTTCACAACTGCCATCGGCTGCTGAAGATCATCTTCGTACAATGTGGCTGCTTCATACAATCGCGCAGTCAAGCGGCAGTCAAGCGGCAGTCAATAATAACTCCCTATTCCTCCGGCAAGGCGAAGGATCAGCCGGAGCCTCACTTAGCGGTTATGTGAATTTTTTCCCACTTACAGTAGGTTGCGATTCGTGAAACATCTCTATCAATAGGGGGGCGAGAGCTCCTTCAACCCTCCTTCTGGATCAGCCACTGTACTAGACTACATTTACTAGATTGCGCGAACATGCTAAAGTGCCACAGTTACGAAATATGTTACATAGCTCAAACACAAAGTAAATGTTTACTTATTTTTTACTTTGAAAAACAAGTTTTTCAAAGTTTAAAATGTCAAAATATTTCGCTGGCAAGGAGGGCCCCCCATGTCAATTTAAGAGGGGGCCACCGGACCCCCTCCTACGTTCCGCCGCCTATGCTACGTAACTCTTTCAGTCTACACCCATTATCATTCACTCCTGGTACACCATGCTTCCTCAGTACTTCACACAGGCGGATCTAGGGGGGGCTCCGCGATGTCGGGACCCCCACCCTCAATTTCTCCAAGTGCCCGATTTTAATGATGTGTATGCCTCTGAAAACAAATTTTGCTTTTGTAAAAAGATCATGGTTTTTATTTTATTCAAATTCTATTTTGAGCCTTTATCCGTATACATTGTATTGTAGCCCTACTTCCAAATTTGTAGTTGTAATGGTTTTCATAGGTGCCCTTAGTACTAGTGCAGCCATATCACTATTTTTATCTTCATCTTATTCTGATAGTTCTTTTAATTGGCAAAACATTTGTAATTGTTTGAAAATTTTTGTGATAACTGTTGTACCCAAATTAGATTTTTATTTTGTATCATATTTGAATGAGACTGATCTAATAAAACAATACAATTGATTTTACACTCGCTCATTGGTAGTCTGTAGTAGTATAGCCGAAAAAGGGGAGAGTGCAAGAATGTTGCAGGTTATTATGTAATGTTGCAAAGGGGGGTGGGGTTGTTGCAAAGGGCGGCGGGGGTTGTTGCAAAGGGGGGTGGGGGAAAAACTTGGAGGAGGCGTTATCCCCCAAGAGAGAGAGGAGGAGAGAAAGGAGGAGAGGTGTTCACCTGGCAGGAGCCAAGTGCACATTAAGACTTCAGCCGAGTTGGCGTTGTTTTATAGGCTCCTAATCAGCCAGTTGGCGTAATTGGCTTGAGTTGCCAGATACCGCGATACCATTGTATACATTATTATAGACTCCTAATCAGCCAGTTGGCTGTAAATGGTTGTCAGATACCTCTTTTTAGCAGTATTATTGCATACATTATTATTATATACGCCTAATCAGCCAAGGGGGGAGAGGTACACACACATACGCACACATGCAGGAGGTACACATGCAGTAGTTACACATGCAGGAGAGAGAGAGCTGAAGGAGGGAGAGAGACGCCTGTAGGAGAGAGAGAGAGAGCTGAAGGTGGAAGAGAGACGCCTGTAGGAGAGAGAGAGAGAGAGAGAGTAGTTGCCTTTAAGGCATATTATTTTCGTTTTCCTAACCTAAGAGGCCACTAAGGGGTTTACCAAAGGGCCAAAAAAAGAAGGACCAGAGGTCCTTGCTCGGCTGGAGCCGAACTGGGAATGAGTCTTCACCAGCTTCTCGATCTTTTATAAGCCTCTATTCTGGCTGAGTTGCCAGATCACGCCTTGTATTGGGGTGCTGAGTTGCCAGATCGCACCATGTATTCTAATAAGCATTGTGTACCACAATATGGTAGATGAATTAAATAATTACACACTTAATTGAAATATAGATGTATATAGTGTTTTACAATAGATGTATATAGTGGATTATATGCAAAATATAACATTAACTTGAGCTTCCTTGAAGTTGAACTTATCGAAACAAATAACATAGTTATCCATAATTCAGCCGAAAACAATTAATTTTATGGGTAACTATTTCGACATAAGTTTACTATAATTATATCAGTCTTTTAAATATCTTCTGATATATATTATATATAAAATACCACAATATATATTTATAGTTATTCAGTAACACATTAGAAAGATTTACGCAATAATAGAATTAACAAAGTTACCCAATAAATAATTCGTTAGACAGAAACGAATTTTTATAAGGGATACCCAGCTTCATTAAACTTGAAGATGAACGAAGCAAATAACATAGTTATCCATAATTCAGCCGAAAACAATTAATTTTATGGGTAACTATTTCGACATAAGTTTACTATAATTATATCAGTCTTTTAAATATCTTCTGATATATATATATATATATAAAATACCACAATATATATTTATAGTTATTCAGTAACACATTAGAAAGATTTACGCAATAATAGAATTAACAAAGTTACCCAATAAATAATTCATTAGACAGAAACGAATTTTTATAAGGGATACCCAGCTTCATTAAACTTGAAGATGAACGAAGCAAATAACATAGTTATCCATAATTCAGCCCTCACGAATAACGAAACGAAATGATCATTTACGATACAATTCGAAATACGATAATTTACGATACAATTCGAAACCCACCAAACGAGATGAAAAGTTAAGAAACATACGAGCCTCATTCCCTGCGAAGAAAAATGAAAAAACGAAATTAAAAGAAACGAAGAAAGTTGGATTTCCCCAAAACACAGTCCACTATAGCGAGGTTGGTTTCGGAGAAAATCTGCTTGCGAGAGACCTTTCTTAAAGACAGCCCTCGATAAGTACCCAATGCTCCAAATATTAATATTGCCATTGTTATTACTTCTACAATGAATCCAACTAAATTCTGCTTCTTAAATAACTTTTTTAGACACTTGATTTTTATTATAAATATTTAAGTCACGAATAACAGTGGGAAAAACGTACACACAATATATATATATATATATATATATATATATATATATATATGCTACACACAGACCGTGCATGGAACAAGGAACTCTTCTGGGATAATTAAATCCACTATAGTCCGAGTAAGTAATGACAAATACCGCCTCGGTGGTGTAGTGGTTAGCGTCGCGGACTACGAATCCATCGGCCCAGGGTTCGAGACCCGACGGCAGCCGGCGCGCAGCAAAACCCAGCTGTTCATCCTTCCACACAATAAAGAAAGTGGTTGGTAGATAAATGGGTACCCTAGGAGGCCTAGTGGTCAAGACGCTGGGCTGCTGATGGGTCGTGGTTCGGAATCCACGTTAAACTGTAGGTCTAAGGTGGAGTGAAAAGCTTGACCTTCGTCAGAATGAACAATTCGGGCGGAAGCTAACCAAAGGTTAGCCCGACGCGGGCAACGGGTCACTCGCAAAGAGAATTTAATCATTGGTAAACTTCCTTCCAGACCACTCTTTCTATATATATATATATATATATATATATATATATATAGAAAGAGAGCGAGAGTTTTGTTCAATAAATAATAATCGAAAAAACATCATAATGCACGATTTTCTATGTAGCAATACTAATTAACTCTTTCTCGCCTACGGCGGTACAAGAACATAATACGTGCACTCGCTCGTAAATTAGACCTCCAGTTTAACATGGGTTCAGAAATACATCTCGTCGATGGGGTTCGTTGCTTACTCTACCACATGGACTTTTATATGTAAGAGACCTAACCTAACCTACGAAATACATCTCGTCAGGGCCGATCCTAGAGCCATATATAGCAATGGAAATGAGCGCGATGTGTCGTTAAATACGTGATTTAAAATAACAGGACCATTTGACCCGAGGCAGTAGTATACCCGAAAAACATCGTAATGCACGATTTTTTCTATGTAGCAATAATAATTAACTCTTTCAAATACGTGATTTAAAATAACAGGACCATTTGACCCGAGGCAGTAGTATACCCGAAAAACATCGTAATGCACGATTTTTTCTATGTAGCAATAATAATTAACTCTTTCAAATACGTGATTTAAAATAACAGGACCATTTGACCCGAGGCAGTAGTATACCCGAAAAACATCGTAATGCACGATTTTTTCTATGTAGCAATAATGATTAACTCTTTCAAATACGTGATTTAAAATAACAGGATCATTTAACCCGAGGCAGTAGTATGCCCGAAAAACATCGTATAACCTAACTATAATTTACAACTATAGTTTACCTTGACTTTCATATGCTTCTATCCTGTTTTATTAATAAAGATTTTTAACTTTTAATAACGTATGAATAAAGATTTTTAACATTTAATTTTATTTTAGTATTTATTCATGCCACGCCGCCTTAGACCACAGCTTAACGTTGAAACCGAATGTTCTTTTTAAAATATAATTAGGATATAATTTCTTTATTATAAAATAAGTTAACAATTATGTTAACAAACAATACTAATAATTTGTAAGTAAAAAATATAATATAAGGGACTACCATAGAAATGTAAGTGCCTATAATTCGATTTTATATATATGTTACTCGTCCGGTCTCGTTATAGCGGATTGGTACACGTCATAGCTCCACCCAGCTACATCGGCAGCCAATCATACGAACATCTGGTCTTTTGGGCGGAGCTTGGCGAATGTGCATATAAAAGGGGATATTTTCAGTTGGGAGTAACAGTAGCTATTTTCGCATCAGTGAATAACACTAGGCAACAAAGATTTTGTTACAGAAGACCAAATAGGTGCTCCTAGCTAATTTCGGTATGCTGATTTCAAATCTATAATTAGATTTTTTCTATCACGTCTAGATTTTGTGTAAAATGCAAATCACTTTAGTAAAATTTTCTACCACGTCCAGATTTTGGTTTTAATCGGCTTAATGCCAGTAATATGAAACTTGCTTTTCAAGGTTAAAGCAATTTTTTTGCCAACTATATACAAATTCGAACAATTTTGATAAATAAAATTTATCCCGAGTTGGCAACACTGAGTCAAGAGCATAGTAACGGGCAACGGCCCAACGGTCAGTCGCTACGTGACAGTCAAGCAGAACGGTTGTTGAAGCTCTCTGCTGATGAGCAAGTGACAGGTTGTGGTGACTTGTGTGTTTTTATAGCATTTGTTTTGTACTACGGTGTGTATTTCTTTTTATTTTGCACATCGTAATAATTACTTTCTACGTTTTTTCAGATATTGTATGGTAATTCAAAATGGCATCAAATAGACGTGCTTGTGTAAATCACCCAGACAACTTCTGCTTTGTCTGTGGACAATATACACCTAAGCCACAACGTAGAAACATAACAACAAAGATTAAACTTGCCTACAAGTGTTATTTTGACTGTAAGTTAGGAGACCAACAGAGGGACTGGGCACCACATATTTGCTGTGCACAGTGCAATGCAATGTTAATAGCTTGGATGAATGGTAAAAGAAAAGCTATGCCGTTCTCAGTCCCCATGGTTTGGCGTGAGCCGAAAAATCACTTCAATGATTGTTATTTTTGTTTGACAAAGATTGCTGGTTTCACAAAGAAAAACAAATCAAAGATCACGTACCCAAACTGCGAATCAGCAATGAAACCAGTACCACATGATGAAACAAATCCACCACCAGTTCCACCAGCAACGATAACAGACAGCAGTTCATCTGAAGATTCTGCTAGTGATATAGACAGGGAAAGATGGCATATATGTTCCAGATGCAAATATTTCCCCACATTTGTTAAGTCAAGCGGAGTTAAATGACTTAGTGCGCGATTTGGAATTACCAAAAGAAAAGGCAGAGTTGCTTGGTTCAAGACTTCAAGAATTTAATCTTCTCCAACCAAACACCAAAGTTTCCCATTTCCGCCATCGCCATTTGCAGTTTTCATCATTTTACTTACAGGAAGAAAACGTTTGTTTCTGCCACGATATCAGTGGTCTGATGCAAGGGATTGGCTGTCGCTATGATCCAAAAGAATGGAGACTGTTCATTGACTCTAGTAAAGCTAGCCTTAAAGCTGTATTACTGCACAACGGCAATGAAAAACCTTCAATACCTGTAGCACATGCCACTGGCCTTAATGAGACTTATGAATCGATGAAACTGCTGCTAAGACTCATCAAATATAAGGACCACACATGGAATATTTGTGGCGACCTTAAAGTTGTATCATTACTTCTTGGGTTACAGTTGGGCTACACAAAGCATATGTGCTTTTTGTGTCTATGGAACAGCAGAGATGACAAGAACCACTACAAAAAACATGATTGGCCATCTAGAACTGAACATGTTGTTGGTAAATACAATGTGAAACACCCAGCACTTATTGACCCTCAGAAAGTACATCTTCCACCACTTCACATTAAACTTGGCCTTATGAAAAATTTCGTGAAGGGTATGGATCATCAAGGTAGTGGTTTCCAATATTTAAAGGATAAATTCAAAGGAATATTGACAGATGCTAAGCTAGAAGCTGGAGTTTTCACTGGACCACAGATCCGCAGTGTCATCCACGACTCATCGTTTCCATCTAACCTAAATGAGAATGAACTAGGAGCATGGACATCTTTCGTTGAAGTTGTCAAAAATTTTCTTGGAAACCACAAAGCTGAAAACCACCGTAAACTCGTAGAAAACATGCTTAAATCTTATGAAATAATGGGATGCAGAATGTCTTTGAAAATTCATTTTTTACATTCTCATCTTGACTTCTTCCCGGCCAACCTTGGGGCTGTAAGTGACGAGCATGGTGAGCGCTTCCACCAACAGATCTCAGTTATGGAAAACAGATACCAAGGTAATTTCAACCCAAATATGATGGGAGATTATTGTTGGTTCCTGCAGAAGGAGAGCTCGTCATCCTACAAGCGACAAAGGAAGAGGACACACCAAAGTTTCACTTAAGAACAGGAATTTGCCTTTCAGTAGTAACAACAAAATACTAACGCGCTTTGGGTGGATGGTTGGGCGCAGGGGTGGTAACTCCGCCAGCGGAATTCCGCTGTCTGTCTTAAGCCAGAATAAAGGAGGAAAGACATCCCTGTTCACTAATTATTTAAGTATGCTTAACATAAAACGTGGCACGGAAAAGTAGCTTAGACGGCTTTCGTAATAGAAGCGGGTGAGAAAAAAAATGAAAAATAGGGGTTTTCGGTTACACAAAATCTGGACGTGATAGAGAAATTTTGATATCAGATCTGAAATCAGCATCAGCGCTTTAGTAGGAATCAGTAGTTCACGTGTCTGTAACAAAAAAAAAGTTGAAATTTGTTGCCTAGTGTAATCATTCCTCAACCATGGACCTGTACGTCTCCCCAGACTTGTATGAAGAACGTGATACTGCAGCATTAACCACAATTAGTCTTTTCAATGCGGCTGATTGTGGCGAACTATTTTCGACGCAAACCGTAGAAGATATTTGCAGTGACGCTCCTTACAATCCGACGCAAGGGACTACCATAGAAATGTAAGTGTCCATAATTAGAATTTTATATATATACGGAGAGTTGTAGTATCTCGTCAAATAGATACTAGTCAAAAATGTCAATCAATGTTATTTCCCCATCATGCTAAAATCGAAATTGGTAATCGAACCAAAGATATCTTCACATAATGGGATCTGTCTGTATCTGTATATGTTTTCATTATTCCTTTAAGGTCCGATGAGGATTTGACACGTGTTATACAATCTTTTGAAGGGAATATGGATGATATACTGATCAGTCAGCAGTGTCACACATCCTCCACCATGGACCTGTACGTCCCCAGACTTGTATGAAGAACGTGATACTGCAGCATTAACCACAATTAGTCTTTTCAATGCGATTGATTGTGGCGAAACTATTTTCGACGCAAACCGTAGAAGATATTTGCAGTGACGCTCCTTACAATCCGACGCAAGGGACTACCATAGAAATGTAAGTGTCATAATTCGATTTTATATATATACGGAGAGTTGTAGTATTCGTCAAATAGATACTCGCCAAAAATGTCAATCAATGTTATTTCCCCATTATGCTAAAATCGAAATTTTTATGGCGTTCACTCCTCGAACCAAAGATATCTTCACATAATGGGGATCTGTCTGTATACTCTGTATGTGTTTTAAGCATTTTCCTTTAAGGTCCGATGAGGATTTGACACGAGTTATACAATCTTTTGAAGAATCTCGGAATAGGGATATACTAATCAGTCAACAATGTCAAATAATGTAAGTGTTTTTCGATCTTTTTGGGATAAGAAGACAATATATTTTCATAAATTTATTAAATGAAAGAAATCAGTACAATAAACGAATATACAAATATACGAACAAAAACATTATAATATACAACGAGTACGTACAATTGGAAAACGGTTTTTTATCTGTCTGCATACCATTTCATCGTTTCGGTGAGTGTGACACGGGTCAAATAAATTTAAAAAATTTATAAATTCTTTATCATTTGACATATGCATGAGAAATGAGACACAGTACATTCCGCAAACATTAGTAAAATATCCCTGCATACGAAATGGGTTCCATACAACTTCGGGAATATGTAACTGAGCGAGAAATTTTACAATAATAGGGTCACTCCAGGGTTGAGTACCGAGTGAATCAAAATAGTACAGGCGCTGTCTATTTTTAAAATAGACAGCGATCCAGTGAATCCCTTCATTACCGATGATGTCTGTGTTCACAATAAGACTACCGCATTCTCGCGTACTTGGCAAACTCAATGTTTCATTCTTCGCAAACACGCCGATAAATTTGGAACGTGTGACTCGCTCCATTACTTTCTGAAGTGTATTAGCATCCATTTTAAAAGTCAGTGATAACGCTTCTAAATCTATCTACTTCTATTAGGGCTTGCGATTCGAGATATACTAGTACACTAATAGGAGCGTCTATAGGCTTGGCGAATTCCAGCCGCACTGAGATGTTACCGCTCTGCTGTGGTGTTAAATGGGTATTTACGCTAGCAGATAAGTCAGGTGTAATGTCAAACGGATAAAGGTTAAATTGATCAATGAATTCTTCCTGCGTTACCCCATTACCAAGCTCATCACAATCACCTGCAATATGGGTCAGATTACTATAGGCTCTGGCACAAAGAGGTAACACAGCGTCTGATGAATAGTCCGTACCCATTGTTCCACCCAAAGCAGTGCCATTAACGTATAGAGTTATATTTTTAAGTCCGAAATTCTCGAATTTAAAGGCACTCTTTTTATATTTTCCATTCACCGAAGCGTGGTCCTGCATGCCGATTAATATCCTTTTAGGAAGATTTCCCAGGGCAATGTTTTCTATCTGCTTCGATGCCAACCCTGCAGGAACCGTATATAGTTTGATCTGCACTCTGTTAATAGGATATTTCACTGTAGCGTTTAGTAAATTTTTCTCAATTTCTAGTTGTTTTGGTGAACTTAATTTCACTCGCCGTACGCGGAGGTATGTGTCCATAATGTGAACCACAACGGACTTTGCACCCTCTTCTTGATTCGCATCCAGATTTAAGCAGATCTCAGGACTCGTGCGGGTGAGCTTTATTTTCATATCCACCCCGTTCACAAGCAACTTCTCCTGGAAAGTGAAATCTGTGTGCAACCGTCCAAAACACTCGTATATTTTCTTTTTAGAATTTTTAAATTTGTCCTTTATACTATTTTCATCTTTAGTTTGATAATATCCCTCCGCACTTAAAAAGGTAGCCTTCGCTTCTTTGGAAAAGTTGAGGACATTTTCCAAATAGGCTCGTAGATGATAGTACCCCGTGCCTGCCGATATGTTGGTCTGATTTAAATATACGTCACACTGGTTGAATATGGCGTGCAGAAAGTTTGTTTCAGGGTATACAGCATATTTGTCATCGCAGGCCGTTCCATCAGAATGGGCTATACGTAGCTTAGCGTACATGTGCACACAGCTTGGATCAAAAAAGTAAGGACCTGAGCTGGGTATCACGAATTCTATAGGTGCACTCGGGAACTAATTGTGTTTAAAGGGTTAATTGTAATAAAGTCACTGTGCTCAATAGAAACTTGGGTTGGCGGGAGCTCAAAAAAGGACAGCTCCGATTTACAGCATTGTGAACTACATGGGTGGATGAAGCGTGCCATGGCGAAATAGTGACTCCTCTCTCGACAAGTGGTAAACAAACTATGATTCATGAGATCAATATCCTTAGCTTATATCAGTCAAAAAAGTGGTCAACCATAGGTTTCATTCGCTTACAGCATTTCTTTTTTGATAGCCTTTTACGTTTAATACCACGTGACCCCTTCTTCTTCCGGGGAGCCCTCTTCTTCTTCCCGCCACCACGCATTTTTCTCTTTGCATCTTTGATGATTTCGTTCCGTGTACGCTTTAAATGTTTTTTTAGAGCTTCTTTAGGTTTAGCCCCGGCCAATATGTCTTCTGCAGTGTTAAGGCCTGATTGTAGCGCTTTTCTTCCAAGGTATCTGGCACCCCTCTTCAGCAAAGGAACAGCCGTACGTAGTATGGATGAAAAAATGGATCCAAGTCCACTACCGCTGTGTTACCTCTTTGTGTCAGAGCCTATAGTAATCTGACCCATATTGCAGGTGATTGTGATGAGCTTGGTAATGGGGTAACGCAGGAAGAATTCATTGATCAATTTAACCTTTATCCGTTTGACATTACACCTGACTTATCTGCTAGCGTAAATACCCATTTAACACCACAGCAGAGCGGTAACATCTCAGTGCGGCTGGAATTCGCCAAGCCTATAGACGCTCCTATTAGTGTACTAGTATATCTCGAATCGCAAGCCCTAATAGAAGTAGATAGATTTAGAAGCGTTATCACTGACTTTTAAAATGGATGCTAATACACTTCAGAAAGTAATGGAGCGAGTCACACGTTCCAAATTTATCGGCGTGTTTGCGAAGAATGAAACATTGAGTTTGCCAAGTACGCGAGAATGCGGTAGTCTTATTGTGAACACAGACATCATCGGTAATGAAGGGATTCACTGGATCGCTGTCTATTTTAAAACTAGACAGCGCCTGTACTATTTTGATTCACTCGGTACTGAACCCTGGAGTGACCCTATTATTGTAAAATTTCTCGCTCAGTTACATATTCCCGAAGTTGTATGGAACCCATTTCGTATGCAGGGATATTTTACTAATGTTTGCGGAATGTACTGTGTCTCATTTCTCATGCATATATCAAATGATAAAGAATTTATAAATTTTTTAAATTTATTTGACCCGTGTCACACTCACCGAAACGATGAAATGGTATGCAGACAGATAAAAAACCGTTTTCCAATTGTACGTACTCGTTGTATATTATAATGTTTTTGTTCGTATATTTGTAACGGTATATTCGTTTATTGTACTGATTTCTTTCATTTAATAAATTTATGAAAATATATTGTCTTCTTATCCCAAAAAGATCGAAAAACACTTACATTATTTCGGTGTGACATTGTTGACTGATCAGTATACCCTCCCTATTCCGAGATTCTTCAAAAGATTGTATAACTCGTGTCAAATCCTCATCGGACCTTAAAGGAATAATGCTTTTAAAACACATACAGAGTATACAGACAGACAGATCCCCATTATGTGAAGATATCTTTGGTTCGAGGAATGAACGCCATAAAAATTTCGATTTTAGCATAATGGGGAAATAACACTGATTGACATTTTTGGCGAGTATCTATTTGTCGAGATACTACAACTCTCCATATATATATAAAATTCTAATTATAGACACTTACATTTCTATGGTAGTCCCTTGCGTCGGGTTGTAAGGAGCGTCACTGCAAATATCTTCTACGGTTTGCGTTGAAAATAATAATTCGCCACAATCAATCGCATTGAAAAGACTAATTGTGGTTAATGCTGCAGTATCACGTTCTTCATACAAGTCTGGGGAGACGTACAGGTCCATGGTGGAGGATGTGTGACACTGCTGACTGATCAGTATATCATCCATATTCCGAGGTTCTTCAAAAGATTGTATAACACGTGTCAAATCCTCATCGGACCTTAAAGGAATAATGCTTTTAAAACATATACAGAGTATACAGACAGATCCCCATTATGTGAAGATATCTTTGGTTCGATTACCAATTTCGATTTTAGCATGATGGGGAAATAACATTGATTGACATTTTTTACTAGTATCTATTTGACGAAATACTACAACTCTCCGTATATATATAAAATCGAATTATGGACACTTACATTTCTATGGTAGTCCCTTGCGTCGGATTGTAAGGAGCGTCACTGCAAATATCTTCTACGGTTTGCGTCGAAAATAATTCGCCACAATCAATCGCATTGAAAAGACTAATTGCGGTTAATGCTGCAGTATCACTTTCTTCATACAAATCTGGGGAGACGTACAGGTCCATGGTTGAGGAATGATTATTCACTGATGCGAAAATAGCTACTGTTACTCCCAACTGAAAATATCCCCTTTTATATGCACATTCGCCAAGCTCCGCCCAAAAGACCAGATGTTCGTAGTGATTGGCTGCCGATGTAGCTGGGTGGAGCTATGACGTTTACCAATCCGCTATAACGAGACCGGACGAGTAACATATATATAAAATCGAATTATAGGCACTTACATTTCTATGGTAGTCCCTTATATTATATTTTTTACTTACAAATTATTAGTATTGTTTGTTAACATAATTGTTAACTTATTTTATAATAAAGAAATTATATCCTAATTATATTTTAAAAAGAACATTCGGTTTCAACGTTAAGCTGTGGTCTAAGGCGGCGTGGCATAAATAAATACTAAAATAAAATTAAATGTTAAAAATCTTTATTCATACGTTATTAAAAGTTAAAATTTTTTATTAATAAAACAGGATAGAAGCATATGAAAGTCAAGGTAAACTATAGTTGTAAATTATAGTTAGGTTATACGATGTTTTCGGGCATACTACTGCCTCGGGTTAAATGATCCTGTTATTTTAAATCACGTATTTGAAAGAGTTAATCATTATTGCTACATAGAAAAAATCGTGCATTACGATGTTTTTCGGGTATACTACTGCCTCGGGTCAAATGGTCCTGTTATTTTAAATCACGTATTTGAAAGAGTTAATTATTATTGCTACATAGAAAAAATCGTGCATTACGATGTTTTTCGGGTATACTACTGCCTCGGGTCAAATGGTCCTGTTATTTTAAATCACGTATTTAACGACACATCGCGCTCATTTCCATTGCTATATATGGCTCTAGGATCGGCCCTGACGAGATGTATTTCGTAGGTTAGGTTAGGTCTCTTACATATAAAAGTCCATGTGGTAGAGTAAGCAACGAACCCCATCGACGAGATGTATTTCTGAACCCATGTTAAACTGGAGGTCTAATTTACGAGCGAGTGCACGTATTATGTTCTTGTACCGCCGTAGGCGAGAAAGAGTTAATTAGTATTGCTACATAGAAAATCGTGCATTATGATGTTTTTTCGATTATTATTTATTGAACAAAACTCTCGCTCTCTTTCTATATATATACAGGGTGGGCGGAAAGTAGCTCCCTATTTTGGATTGGTAAAAAAATACGTATATTATCCATTTATTTCAGAAGAAATAATATGAAAAGGTAGGCATACATGGTAGGTTTTCTCTAAAATTCAATGTGGGCTCCAACTCTTTCCACCAGCTTCTGGAGCCGCCCAGGAATGGCATCCACTGACTTTAGCAGGAACTCCGGCGGGATGGAGGACATGACTTCCCGAATTCGGTCCTCCAGTTCTTCCAATGTCCTCGGTTTGGTGCGGTAGACTTCTTCCTTTACCCACCCCCAAAGAAAGAAGTCGCACGGTGTCAAGTCGGGGCTCCTGGCTGGCCATTGATGTGGACCACGACGACCCATCCAACGCCCAGGGAAGTGGGCATCCAGCCACTCACGGACAACAAGAGCGAAGTGCGGAGGGGCGCCATCTTGCATAAATATCAGATCGTCGATGTTCTCCCATGTGCTGACACCCGGCCAGACCTCGTTTCGCAACATAGCAAGGTACCGCTCAGCATTCATGGTGTTGCGCAGAAGGAACGGGCCCACAACCTGATCTGAGGTCATACCACACCACACCGTTACACTGAACCGATTCTGCCGTTTTTCAGCGGTAACCGTGCGACTTCTTTCTTTGGGGGTGGGTAAAGGAAGAAGTCTACCGCACCAAACCGAGGACATTGGAAGAACTGGAGGACCGAATTCGGGAAGTCATGTCCTCCATCCCGCCGGAGTTCCTGCTAAAGTCAGTGGACGCCATTCCTGGGCGGCTCCAGAAGCTGGTGGAAAGAGTTGGAGCCCACATTGAATTTTAGAGAAAACCTACCATGTATGCCTACCTTTTCATATTATTTCTTCTGAAATAAATGGATAATATACGTATTATTTTACCAATCCAAAATAGGGAGCTACTTTCCGCCCACCCTGTATATATATATATATATATATATATATAGAAAGAGTGGTCTGGAAGGAAGTTTACCAATGATTAAATTCTCTTTGCGAGTGACCCGTTGCCCGCGTCGGGCTAACCTTTGGTTAGCTTCCGCCCGAATTGTTCATTCTGACGAAGGTCAAGCTTTTCACTCCACCTTAGACCTACAGTTTAACGTGGATTCCGAACCACGACCCATCAGCAGCCCAGCGTCTTGACCACTAGGCCTCCTAGGGTACCCATTTATCTACCAACCACTTTCTTTATTGTGTGGAAGGATGAACAGCTGGGTTTTGCTGCGCGCCGGCTGCCGTCGGGTCTCGAACCCTGGGCCGATGGATTCGTAGTCCGCGACGCTAACCACTACACCACCGAGGCGGTATTTGTCATTACTTACTCGGACTATAGTGGATTTAATTATCCCAGAAGAGTTCCTTGTTCCATGCACGGTCTGTGTTTAGCATATATATATATATATATATATATATATATATATATATATATATTGTGTGTACGTTTTTCCCACTGTTATTCGTGACTTAAATATTTATAATAAAAATCAAGTGTCTAAAAAAGTTATTTAATAAGCAGAATGTAATTGGATTCATTGTAGAAGTAATAACAATGGCAATATTAATATTTGGAGCATTGGGTACTTATCGAGGGCTGTCTTTAAGAAAGGTCTCTCGCAAGCAGATTTTCTCCGAAACCAACCTCGCTATAGTGGACTGTGTTTTGGGGAAATCCAACTTTCTTCGTTTCTTTTAATTTCGTTTTTTCATTTTTTCTTCGCAGGGAATGAGGCTCGTATGTTTCTTAACTTTTCATCTCGTTTGGTGGGTTTCGAATTGTATCGTAAATTATCGTATTTCGAATTGTATCGTAAATGATCATTTCGTTTCGTTATTCGTGAGGGCTGAATTATGGATAACTATGTTATTTGCTTCGTTCATCTTCAAGTTTAATGAAGCTGGGTATCCCTTATAAAAATTCGTTTCTGTCTAACGAATTATTTATTGGGTAACTTTGTTAATTCTATTATTGCGTAAATCTTTCTAATGTGTTACTGAATAACTATAAATATATATTGTGGTATTTTATATATATATATATATATATATATCAGAAGATATTTAAAAGACTGATATAATTATAGTAAACTTATGTCGAAATAGTTACCCATAAAATTAATTGTTTTCGGCTGAATTATGGATAACTATGTTATTTGCTTCGTTCATCTTCAAGTTTAATGAAGCTGGGTATCCCTTATAAAAATTCGTTTCTGTCTAACGAATTATTTATTGGGTAACTTTGTTAATTCTATTATTGCGTAAATCTTTCTAATGTGTTACTGAATAACTATAAATATATATTGTGGTATTTTATATATAATATATATCAGAAGATATTTAAAAGACTGATATAATTATAGTAAACTTATGTCGAAATAGTTACCCATAAAATTAATTGTTTTCGGCTGAATTATGGATAACTATGTTATTTGTTTCGATAAGTTCAACTTCAAGGAAGCTCAAGTTAATGTTATATTTTGCATAATCCACTATATACATCTATTGTAAAACACTATATACATCTATATTTCAATTAAGTGTGTAATTATTTAATTCATCTACCATATTGTGGTACACAATGCTTAATATATATATATATATATATATATATATATATATATATAATATTTCTATAATTCTGTTTTCTATGGTTGGTTGAATTATGGATAACTACGTTATTTAATTCGATAAGTTCAACTTCAAGGAAGCTCAAGTTAATGTTATATTTTGCATATAATCCACTATATACATCTATTGTAAAACACTATATACATCTATATTTCAATTAAGTGTGTAATTATTTAATTCATCTACCATATTGTGGTACACAATGCTTATTAGAATACATGGTGCGATCTGGCAACTCAGCACCCCAATACAAGGCGTGATCTGGCAACTCAGCCAGAATAGAGGCTTATAAAAGATCGAGAAGCTGGTGAAGACTCATTCCCAGCTCGGCTCCAGCCGAGCAAGGACCTCTGGTCCTTCTTTTTTTGGCCCTTTGGTAAACCCCTTAGTGGCCTCTTAGGTTAGGAAAACGAAAATAATATGCCTTAAAGGCAACTACTCTCTCTCTCTCTCTCTCTCCTACAGGCGTCTCTCTCCCACCTTCAGCTCTCTCTCACTCTCCTACAGGCGTCTCTCTCCCTCCTTCAGCTCTCTCTCTCCTGCATGTGTAACTACTGCATGTGTACCTCCTGCATGTGTGCGTATGTGTGTGTACCTCTCCCCCCTTGGCTGATTAGGCGTATATAATAATAATGTATGCAATAATGCTGCTAAAAAGAGGTATCTGACAACCATTTACAGCCAACTGGCTGATTAGGAGTCTATAATAATGTATACAATGGTATCGCGGTATCTGGCAACTCAAGCCAATTACGCCAACTGGCTGATTAGGAGCCTATAAAACAACGCCAACTCGGCTGAAGTCTTAATGTGCACTTGGCTCCTGCCAGGTGAACACCTCTCCTCCTTTCTCTCCTCCTCTCTCTCTTGGGTGATAACGCCGCCTCCAAGTTTCCCCCCACCCCCTTTGCAACAACCCCCTTTGCAACAACCGCCTTTGCAACACCCCACCCCCCTTTGCAACATTACATAATAACCTGCAACATTCTTGCACTCTCCCCTTTTTCGGCTATACTACTGTCTGTTTTAAGAAAAAAAATTGAGAACTGTTCCCCTTTTTATTTTAGGTGGTGCCTATTTTTCTTTGAAACCCCCCCCACTTATTGAAATGCCTAGACCCACCCTTGCCTCATCCTCTGGACCCATACCAACTTTCCCATTCATGTCTCCTATCACAAGCAGTTTGTAACATTCAGGTACCCTTTCAATCACACTATCCAGCTTTCTCCAGAAGCGTTCTTTCTCGTCCTCACATTTATCATCACACGACGCATATCCAACTACTACCTCCACTTTCATTCTCACAAACTTCACACACACAATCCGGGAACTGAAACACGAGAGGTCTCTCAGCGCTTCATGCCATACACCATTTATCAATAGACTCACCTTTTCCTCTCGACTTCTCGCTCACACACCCGTCCTTACATACTTAACACAACCCCATTCACACTCTCTACCTACGCCACTTCTCTCTTCTGCTCATCACTTATTCTCCTTACATTCCACGTGCCCACACGTGCTTGCCTGCAGTTACGTGTGTGGCTAGGGTAGGCGCTGCGCCCACGTCTGAAGTTATTGTTGCCGTTTGTGATTATTTTCGTTTACCAATCTTTGAGGAGCGTACGCCAACTAATATTGGTAATCTGCGCCCGCCTTGACGATTGGTTAGGTTAAGTCGTGATATTTTCGTTAGTTGTAACGAAGATATCATTTGGTAATTGAGGCTGGGGGTCCTGATCTTCAGGTGATCCTATAAGTTTTATAATAAGCGGAAGTGTTTTTAAAGGCATCGTGACTCTGGCTACCTATGTAGGTAGTTATTTACTTGTTTATTTGTTCATCTGTCTGGTTTTACTGCTTTTATGGTGTAATTTTTACTGCGTAACTGGATCTTAGGTTTTAGTGTAAAGCTATATGGGTAAGCTATGACACATTGATATGTAGCTATGACAACAAGCTATCGACACGCAAAAAGCATATGAATTTTTAAAATTCGACCGGAAATTTGTGCCCCACCTAATCACAGCACTGACCTCCTTGACCCGCTACCGGGTCAGGTGGATCAACTTCATGGCCCGTGACCCACCTCGACCCGTCTTGAATTCACTACCAAGTGACTCACAGACCCATGACCCATTGACCCGTTTTCAACTTTGGCTATGTTGCTTAACTATAATACAAGTTACTTTAGACAACTCGGATTTACTGCAAATCATTCATAAAATTTTGTAATTACCTATTTCAACTTTATGTTTATCAAAAAATAAAAATATGTACAAATAAACTAAAAAGAAACTTTAATATAACAGACTCCAAAGTTGAGAAACTACTGTATAGCTACCAAATGCATACAACCTATAGCGTAGCCTTTTTGTGGGAGGAAAAAACGCTTTCGAAGTCTATAAATGGGGGAAAATTGAGAGGCAGCTGCAGGGTAATGTGGCGGCGCTCCATCATGTTGATAAAGCCAATTCCTGCCAACGTCATTAGTAAACTGTGGCAAAACTTTGTCTCTCAGTACCTGGCAATAACTTTTTCCCTCCATCATATCTCTCGATATGTTAAAGGAAGCGAGTCCTGAATAACCAATACACGCCCAAACTGTTAGTGTAGCCGTTTTAATGGGTTTACCCAATCGTATTTTACGATTTTTTTTCGCCCAGCAGTGAACGTTGTTTGTTTCCTTTACTCGTTAAATAGAAGACACATTCTTCTGAAAATTTGATCTTTCGAACAAAATCTGGATCACTGTTGAACTTTTGTCTCATTGTTTCAGCAAACTACAGTCGTCTATCAGAATCATCGTCGTATATGAGCTGAGAGTAAATAGGTTTGCAATCGTGGTACCCCTGTGATTTAAATTTGTTTGGTACTGAAAATTTGGAAATACCCAATTCCTGTGCGACTTTTCTCGTTGAAGTTGTTCGATCGACTTGAAAAGTGGCGAGGACATTTTCTTTGTTGTTGTCTCCTGTTGCCGTTACTGGCCTTCTGCTTCTTGGACGATCTTTTACCAGGCTCCCTGTTTCCAAAAGTTTGAGCTTCCAGTATCGAAGAGTGGTTGTATTTGTTGGTGGTTTATTATATTTTTCTTGAAATAAACGCAAACTTTCTTCACAGTTATTATAAGAAATAGCCCACGATACAAGATACACCTTTTCTTCATTGCTGTATTCCATCCTTACTGACATGGCGTTGACTGGAGCTACGGCGTAGGGCCTTCCTGTTCTAGCCTTGGGTCATTTCTGGTCTTGTATAGGTGCTTTGAAAAGTATCGCATACACTGCAATGCTATAATTGGAATTTATTTATTATTAACAAATTATTTGCAAGAATAAAATCTTAAGGACTTTTCTTCCACCCTGTACATAGGCCACGCATACTTTCTTATTTTCCCTTTGTAGACTATCTCATAACTCATTCCACATATATATATATACAGCGTGTCCCAAAGAAATGTATACCCACTTTGTTCGATAATACCAGCTATGAGGATAATAAATATATTACTTTTTATGTTTTTTAATAAAGAATTTTCTCCTGAATCTAAATATGTATTTATTTTTATTAAAAATTGAAAAACAAAAACGTTACAGATGTTTAAATTATAATTATTATTTTCGAGACTTCATGTGTGATATTTTCTAATATTTTTGCACGTATACGAGATAAGTTTGAAACCGACGGCACTGTGCAAAACTTACAAAAACAACGTTCTGGAGGACGTCGAACATCTTAGATAAAGTGTCATTTAACCATGGAATTTGTAAATTTTTTGAATTAACTAATAATTACAACGTTTATGCTTCAATATCAACACTAAACATAAGTATCTCAAAACAGTCGGTTAAAATATTAGAAAATATCGCACATGAAGTCTCGAAAATAATAATTATAATTTAAACATCTGTAACTTTTTTGTTCTTTAATTTTTAATAAAAATAATTACATATTTAGATTCAGGAGAAAATTCTTTATTAAAAAACATATAAAAAGTAATATATTTATTATCCTCATAGCTGGTATTATCGAACAAAGTGGGTATACATTTCTTTGGGACACGCTGTATATGTTACGCGTAATGTGCACAGTTGCCTAATCTTGATATTAGAAATTGCCACATTACGCGTAACATATGTTACCTAGCCTAACCTAACATTAGGTTAGGTTAGGCAACATATGTTAACCGCATCAACATTAGGCAACTATCCACATTACGTATAAGACACACACACACACACACACACACACACACACACACATATATACATACACCTACCTACCTACCTATATATATATATATATACATATATACACACCCACACACACCCACACACTTTTTTATGTAGGAAAGAGGGGGGGGGGGCTAAGGGCGAGCGCCCGCAAAAGTGACCCCTTCATTGAAAAAGGAGAGAGCCGAAATCATGGTCTCCAAAGCTCGACGATGTCACTTTTTTTTATAAATTTTGAAAAGATTGTGTAGTGTGTAAGATGTATGTATGCGTAGTGAAGAATAGAGGGAGAAGTATGTGTTTGAGAGCATGCTGAACTGCTCACAGGGTAGATGAGACACAGAAAAAGATCAACTAAAGGGGACAGTGACAAGAGAAACAGGAGTCCCAGCACTCCCTGTCTCGTGCCAAACATCAACCCCGGAGTACTTCCCTGATCGATTGGTGTCTTCACTCTTCTCCTATATATATATATTAAATTTATTGCGAGATTAGTTGTTTTTGTTTTTTACTTTGGTAGCCCCTAAAATCTATAATTATGCTACTGATGCGACATCGTGATGTTGGTGGTTGCTAAAGTCCATAATTATGGTATTGATGTGACATTGTGCAGCTGGTGGTTGGTTGTAGGTCTGAGGTGGGGGGTGTTAATGTGGCATCGTGCTGCTGCTGGTCGCTAAAGGCCATAATTATGTTGGTGATGTAATACTGTGCTGGTGGTGGTTGGATGTAGGTCTGAGGTGGATGTTGCTGTGTGTGCTAGGATCTATTCGCTTAATTTTAAGATTTGGCAACCCCTAACCCCCTACCCTCCTTTCCTATCCATTGCGCACCTTTACCAGTAATGTTACAAATGTTGCAATAGGCTCTAAAAAAAACTGGTTCCAAGACCAGAAAAAGTACTTTTTCTGAAAATGGGATTTATGAACATGTCGCTAGCTTTTTCAATAGAGACATCGAAGAAGGAAAGTTTATTACTACTTTCTGACTCAATCGTAAATTTTTTATTGGAATGTCAAGAGTTAAATAATCCAAAATTTTGCACGGACGAATCTTATATACATATATATATATATATATATATATATATATATATATATTTTTTTTTTTTGATTTATCATCGAAGTAAATTTCATTCATTTAATAATTCACACGCTAGTGTATGACTTATTTCCTTCCAAACGGAATTCACACGCCAGTGACGCAGACGGTTTCTTTGATTTCACCTGGGAAACACAATGGATTGTGAGACGCTCGCTTCTCTATAGTTCTCAGGTGACGTCAGCCACTTCCTTTGACTACATAAGAAAGTGCTCAATGCCCTTACGGCAGATTCCGAGGAGACGGATCTCCGGGGTGGAGAGGTGCATTCTACCGCGTTAAGAATAGGTTTGCTTGAAGCTTGGAGACTCAGAACGGACAAGGGTGTCTTAGAGGGGTCTCCGGCTTATTTAATATCTTACAATTAAGGACTAAGGGGTCTTTTCCGTTTGGGGGCTAGCAGCGAATTTTAATGAAAATCGGTATACTAATGTAGTTTTGGTCATTGATTTCAAAATGAAATGCTCTGTGATTGCGGGAACGTCAGACATCGGGACGGCCATCTTCCCGATCCAGGAGCTATATTATACCCTCTTGGAGTAGGAGTAATTCATTTTAACCGAACTCTGAGGGGCGTATAACACACACACACACACACACACACACACACACACGAGGTTTGTTCAAAACGTATCCGGACTGATGTGATGACAGACAGAATTTGGTACTTACAGAGTTTGGGGCTTAATCTCCCTCAAAGTACGCTCCTTCTGAAGCCACACACTTTGCCCAACGATCCTGCCACTGTTTAAAACATTTTTCGGAAGCATTTTTCGGAATGGCCAAAAGCTGCTCCGTCGAATTTCTTTTAATGGTCTCATCATCATCGAATTGGTGTCCTTTCAGGTTGTGGTTGGGATTCGGAAGCCAAAAAAAAGTAGCATGGAACCAAATCCGCCGAATATGGAGGCTGCTGTACTTGGGGGTACCGTTTTTGCCCAAATATTGCTGGACAAGTTGCGACGAGTGAGATGGCGCGTTATCGTGATGGCGCATCCAGTCTCCGGACTCCCACTTCCGCGGCCGTTTCCTCCGAACTGCTTCACGTAGACGCATGGGCGTCCGGAGGAGGGGGGCAAGAGGGGGCAGTTGCCCTCCCTTGGAAATTTGTGTTTGCCCACGCAACGACTTCTATAATTCTACTGCAGCTCAGTCAGTGTTTCCACATTCAAGGAAATGTCGTTTACTTTACCTTTACTTTACCGAAGTGCCGTGTCGTTGAACTTAGAAGTGTTAAATAAACTATACTGAAAGATATAGTAATGGAATTATTTGCAAAGATCATTATATTGAGTGTTTTATTTATTTTTTTCTCTCGAAAACCTTTTGGTCAATTTCACTGAAACTTACACGATTATAGTTAATCATAGTATCATATAACATTTAAAAAATGGACTTGACTGGTAGAAAAAAAAAATGCACTGCGACCACTACGAGTAAAAACCGTCATCTCCCCTTATCATAGCCTGCTTTCGGTGCTAAGATAAGGGGAGATGACGGTTTTTACTCGTAGTGGTCGCAGTGCATTTTTTTTCTACCTAATAAAGAACTAATAAGAACTAAGAACTAATAAGTTAGTTTTGCCCCCCCCTTGCGAAAAATCCTGCGGACGCCCCTGCGTAGACGTCTCAAAACTTCAATGTAAAATTCCTTGTTGATTGTTTGTCCCTATGGAGCATATTCATGGTGCACAACACCTTCACAGTAAAAAAAAAAACAAGTAACATGACCTCATCGCAAGAAATCGCCACGAAACAAAACATATTTAACTTTATCGGCTCACCACGGTGGACTGACGCTACACATTGAAGTGTAACCCTATCACTCAATTTGGCTCGACATGCAGAGACATGTCTAACACAGTCACAACTCCAAGCGTGACCGTGTTCTAAAAAATAAACACCGGGGCCGGATACTTTTTGAACAGACCTCGTGTATATAATATATATACAGGGTGGCACAAAAGTCAGGAACCATAGGCACATTTTAATAATTTGTGTTTTAATATTTATTTTGTTCTTTTCAGATTTGTTGTTGAACCTATGGCACAGAAACTGACAACAGATGAGCGGGTGGAGATAGTTTTAATGTGTGCAAGGGGTGGTAACACACACCTATCAGTTGCTACTGCTTTTAATGACAAACACCTTGAGAGGCCGCCAGTTGTTCAGGCATCAGTTGGAAAACTGTTCACTCGCTTCAAAGAAACGGGAAGTGTTCATGATCGGCCAAAAAGTTCAACCAATGCAGCAACATCACTAACGGTACTTAATCACCTCGAAAACAGCCCACGTAAGTCCTTAAGAAAGTTATCCCAGGAAACGGGTGTCTCCAGAAAATCCATTCAACGAATTCTTACAACAAATCGTTTCCACCCTACAAAATCCAACTCGTTCAGGAACTGCACGGTGATGACACAGACCGTCGTGTAGAGTTCTGCCAGTGGTTTCTACAACATCGACAGCTTCAACGAAGGATCATGTTCAGAGACGAAGCGATATTTCACCTCAGCGGTCGTGTCAATAAGCATAATGCACGCTATTGGGCCAATGAGAACCCCAAACTGGATGGAGGAAGAACATGTGCAATTCGATCAACGAATTATGTATGGATTGTATGGTGTGGGCTGCGCTCTCGGGGGATCGGTTAATTGGTCCGTACTTTTTCGACGGCAATGTAACAGGTGAAACATATCTGCATATGCTGCAAACATTTTTAATGCCCATACTGGACGACAGTCCATTGGGCGGAGATGTGGTTTCAGCAGAATGGTGCACTACCACATTTCGCAACCATCGTCCGGAGCTCTTTAGATGAAAACATTCTGAAGCAAGTGGATCGGACGGCGAGGGCCCGTCGAATGGCCACCTAGGTCTCCAGACCTCACGCCTCTTGACTTTTTCTTGTGGGGCCATCTCAAGTCGGTAGGCTATGCTGATCGACCCAGAACCATACGTTCTCTAAAGGATAAAATCATATCTGAGTCTGCCAAAATCAGTACCAATGTGTTAAGGAATGTTCAAACATCATGCATTCAACACGTCAGAAAGTGTTTCCAAGTGGAAGGCCATCAATTCGAACATTTATTATAATTTAATAAAATGTGCCTATGGTTCCTGACTTTTGCGCCACCCTGTATATATAATATATATTATTATATATATATATATATATATATATACATATATATATATATATATATATATACACACACACGCGCGTGTATATATGTATATATATATATATATATATATATAATATTTTTTTTTAAAGTATATATATGATACATGCCACAAACCAAGGAGGGCCTACAAATAAGTTAACTTTTCCCCAACCCCCTCTGGGCATCCCCTAAGGCTGGATTATATGTATATGCAGGAATAAGAAAAAGGAATTCAAAGGTTTTCCGACGGGCACTCAGGTTGAGAAATTAGGTTTGGGAAGAACCAAAAGGCGAGTTATGGTTTGAGCCAAACATCTTTGATAACGTTAAGCTTATTTTCATTAATCAACAATATCTGAATAGGAAGGCTTATCCCGTGCTTGCATCTGTAATAAATAAACGTAAACACTCTGAATTTCTGTGACTCCCTCATCGGTGTTAGCTGCTACCGACCTTCTGCGAATTCATTAACTGGCGCCAATTTACAACAAGTGCATTCCCCCCTCCCCATTAACCCATTCCCGCCCCCCTCACTCAAGCACTCATCCACTCAACCAATTGGGATTAATGAGAATGATGTTTAAAGAGGGTGAAGGTATCATTTACCTACTGCTTGTTTTGTAAAAGCTAAATCTTATAAACAAAAGATTAAGCGGCATCGACATCGGCAGAATCGACCATTTTTAGGCATCGGCATCGGCCAAATTTAGCCGATTCTTTGAAATTTTAAAATTTTCATAACAAAACAAAATCCATATATATAGAAAATTTAACATAAAAAACACTATTTATGATAATTTATATTGGTTTCAAAGTGTAATTATATAAAAATATTTTACATTCACGAAAAACGCAAAGCTTCATAAGTTAAGTTGCACATAAATTTATATTTTCTCTAACTAGCTACTCTCTAAATATTATAAACTTTTTTAATCTCCAACTCTATATTAATAATAATCCTATATTAAGTTGTACTTTATAATTTATATATTAAACCATCTTATTATACTGAATTTATTTTAAGTATTTTAATAATTATATAAACCCGAATTATATAGCCATTTTTTATTCAAATTGGCCACCAGGGACTTGAAATTTTTATGAAATATTTTGTTTCTGACATTGTTGAGGAAAGAAAATACGTTCAAGATAAGGAAAACCAATTACTTTAAATATTGGTATTCAATTTATGAAACTAAAATAAAATTATTTTAGCATTTTACTTAGTAATAAAACTTTTGGATCACCTGAAGATCAGGGCCCCCAGCCTTCTTTAGTTAGCCTTATAAGGCTAACTAACGAAAATATCACGACCTAACCTAACCAATCGTTAGGTCAACTGTACGCCCTTGACGATTGGTTAGGTTAGGTCATGATATTTTCGTTAGTTAGCCTTATAAAGCTAACTAAAGAAGACTGGGGCCCTGATCTTCAGGTGATCCAAACTTTTTAACATCATTTTAGCAGCATTTAAACAAATTTGAAATGTAAAAATATGAAAATTGAAAGTTTTCACATTAGATTATTAAAATTTATGAAGGGAATTGATTTTTTAAAATATAGGTAAAGAATCGGCATCGGCTAAATTTTGGAATCGGTACATCACTAATTACTATAATACTCTCTTTGCTACTGGTTCAACTCCTGGTATACTTTATGGTCTCTCCAAGACACATAACCAAGGTCTTCCATCACGTCCTATTACTGCGGCTTATAACACACCTTCGTATTCCACTGCCAAATTTTTGGTGCCCATTTTGGCTCCGTTTACCACTAATAATTTCACAGTAAAAATCTCTTTCACCTTTATTACTGAAATAAATAACTCTAAGGTCACTAACTCTTTCATGTTTAATTATGATGTAGGAGCTATATTCACTAGTATACCTTTAAAAGGAACTTTTGAAATCTGTTTAAGTAAATTATTTTTAACCAACAACACGGCTCGTAATTTAACAACAACAACAAAAGAAAAAAAAGAATTTCGAAAGCTTTTAGAAATGTCAGTATTTAATTCTTATTTTAATTTTAATAAGCAACTTTATGAGCAATATGAAAGTATGCCTATGAGCTCTCGTTTGGGTACAACTTAGCAAATATATTTATGTGTAACTTTGAGGAGTCCGTTATGAATAAAATTTTTGGATTATTTAAATTCCCAACATTCCAATATAAAATCTACTATTATGTCAGAGAGTACTAATAATAATAATAATAATAATGTGTCCTTCTTAGATGTCTCTACTGAAAAAGTTAATGATACGTTCATAAGCTCCGTTTTCAGAAAAAAAGTAATTTTCTGATTTTGGAATTAGTTTTTTTCACCTTTTATTTATAAAATAAAGTCAATAAAGACCATTCTATATAGAGTTATCGTCTGTGGTCCACATATTGTAATTTACACGCAGAATTTAAATTTTCATTTAATTATTCGGATATTTTCCAAATGGATGACCGCACGGGATTTAGCTGAAAATTTGTAGAGTAATAAATTTTTATATTCTAATAACGAAAATGACATTATTTTCTTGGAGAAATATGCGCAACATACGAAAAAAATTGCATTTATACGCGAACTAGTTTGCATGGCGCATGACCGTTATTTAAATTATGTAGTGTTATGTAGTGGGTTTTACAAAATAAAAAGCAGATAATATCCTTTATTTATTAAAATTTGCAATATTTAATAATATTTTAATAAATAAATCTTCATTTGCATACCTTTTTCTTCATACGAACTCGCATAAACAGTAATTTTTGTTGTTGTTATTAATGTTTATTTGTTGCCTGCTTAGTAGCGTGTAGTGTCATGAGCGATCTGGAGGCACATTTCAGGTTTAGTACAATCAACCTTGCTGATTTCAGAAAAGAAATCAAAAATTTTCTGCAACAAGCAGAACACCTCCTTTTTCGCATGTAAAAAATACAAAATTCTTGTTGTAATTACAGTTGGCAACACTGACTGACATGGTACTTCTGGCAGCTTTCTAATTATTCTCAGTGAGTCATCCCCTGGAATTTCTTAGTTCTACGCTAGCTCGCTTGAGAGAAACAAGTGTTTTTTCTGTGGCTGGGGTGTTCAAAAACCCCAAGGTACTAATGAAAGGTGCGTTTTGTGATATATACATTATACACATTTCTTTGTTTTGTTGTGTTTTACATTGTTTATAAGTTTGTTATATGTCTTAGGGTATATATTTACCTATGGATATTTATATACATAATACATATGTGTGTGTAGTATATTTTTATATATATATTGGTAAACTTATTGTTTACCAATAAACCAAGCCTTATTTATATATATACTCATAATCATATATATTTTTTATTTATACGTTTGTGTTTTTGTTTCAGTGTTCCTGTGTGATACTTGTTGAGTTTTGCTGGTACAATGAGCACGCAAAGAACACGGGGATCTGCCAGCCACATTGTCTTTAGTTCTCCACTATCAGAGCTTCCTCTGTCTGAACTTCCAACCCGTATACAAGTTGCAAGTAGGGGTTAAAACCGGTATTGAAATACCGGTATTAATACCGGTATTGAAGAAGTACAAATAATACCGATATTATAGGTTTTCGGTATTGACAAAAATTGCTATTGTAAAATTTAGGCAATTTAGTCCTCCGATAAGACTGAAGTGGAAGCAGATTCATTACTGAGTGAATACATGCAAGAAATGGACAAACTAGGAAAAGTGCCATCTAAAAAAAATTCCATTGATTTTGATGTTACTAATGAATTTAAAAGCTTGGAAGTTACTTTACAGAGAAGTGAGAATTTAGAGAAGCTGTACAAGGCACTGCTTTCAATTAAACCTACAAGTGCAGAATCAGAAAGAGCCTTTTCTGCTGCAGGCCTATTTCTGACGAAACTGAGATCAAGTCTATCTGAACAATCCCTAGATGCTCTTTGTTTCCTCAAAGCATACTTTCAAAATCAAACTAAGAAATAAATATTTAGATGCTAATAATTTCTATCTACCCAGTAGTTGTATAATAATATGCTAAAAAAAAAATTCAAATAATATTTTTATTACAATTTAGTAATTTACTGTATAAACTTTTTCGAATAGAATGCCATCTATTTGGAGTTGGGTCATTAATTTATAGTAAATATGGTGAGTACTGCAAGTCCCTCAGACTTGTGGGAGGGTTGGTAGGGTGGCACCATAATAAATCAAAATAAATTATTTTTTTCATAATACCGGTATCAATACCGGGATTAGCATAATTGCCTCCAAATACCGGTATTGAAAATTTTCGGTATTATGCAAGCACTAGTTGCAAGGCATTTCCTCTTCTTGAAGGAGAACAAGTACACCAGCAACAGGGAGATTCTTCCGGAGGTATGCCAAACACTCATTGACCTTTGGAATCGTGCTAACATTCCATCACAGCCAATCAAGAATGTGAAGACCAAGCTGCTCCGATTGATGGAAAAAGGCTCACAAGCATCGAAGCAAGACAAGCAGGCCACAAAAACCAAGAAGTTCGAGGAAAGCCTAAATCAATTGTTTGACATAGCTGTCTGCCAATGCGATGATCTGTCTGCATGCCACTGTGAAAAAGAAATGAAAGTTCCACGACGAGAGCATGCCTTTCTGATCGACCAGAGAACCACGCGGATCATGCAGATCAGTCGAGTCGATACGAATGTGACTCAGATGATGGAGAGAAGGAAGTCAAGAGAGGATCGGATGCAAGAAAGACAAGAAGAGAATAGAAGAAAAACGGAACGGCAAGAGGTAGCATCTTCTGCAGATGTGGTCGAATCAGCTCAAGCAGAAGCAGACTCCAGTGATGAAAGTATTGGTGATGAGTGGATGGGTGATAGTGCCCAGGAGGACAGGAACATCACACCGATTCCCACTGTTGCTGTGGAAGCTGACCGGTATGGTGTATCGAACAGGGCTGCTGCAGCTATCAGCACTGCAACATTGGTTGACTATGGCATCATTAGTTCTGATGATCAGATAAACGTAATTGACCACCACAAAGTATGGAGAGCACGGCAGAAGGTACGGAGGGATCTGAAGGAAGCAGTAACTTACCACGATGTGGAAGTCACTGCTTTATTTTTTGATGGGCGGAAAGACATGACACTTGTCAAAGAGAAGAAGGGGAACAAATGGTACAGCACAAAGAAAGTTGAGGACCACTATGTGCTGGTCGGAGAGCCTGGAACCTTCTATCTAAGCCATCTGACACTGGAACGAGGAACTGGCACTGTCATTGCGGATAGACTTCAAAATGCGATTGAAGAAATGGGTATTGCAGACAAGATAATTGCAGTGGGAGCCGACAGCACAGCCACAAACACAGGGCACAGAAGTGGAGCAATACACCTGCTAGAGTGCCGCCTGGGTCGCCCTTTGCACTGGTTCATCTGTAGTCTGCACTTAAATGAACTTCCACTGCGCCACTTGTGCAAGGAACTCATCGGCCCAACAGAATCTGCAACTCAATGGAAAGGACCAACTGGCAAAGCTTTGGCCACATGTGAAAGTTTGCCACTTTCCTCTAGAGAAATTCAATGTATTGCTGATGGCCACACTCTCCCGGATGTTGACCTTACTGAATTGAGTCGTGACCAAGCCTACCTCTACAGAATGATGAAAGCGAAAAGGACTGGTGTCATTAATGAAGATATTCTATGAGAGAAGCCTGGACCAATCTCCCATGCAAGATGGGTTACAACTGCCAGCAGAATTTGTCGGCTATATGTAGCGATGGCGCAGCCAAGTGATGAACTGTATTCACTCACACAGTTTGTCGTGTGCCACTATGGACCCATGTGGTTTAGCATCAAGTGCCATCCAAGGTGCACAGATGGCCCAAAACATTTCCTGGAGCAAATTAAGCTGCTACGATTACTGTTACCAGCTAGCAAGACTGTCACATGGCCTGTGATCCAAAGAAATGCATATTGGGCTCACCCTGAAAATGTTCTACTGGCAATACTTGCAGATGCAGATCAAGCAAACCGGAAATTGACCATCAATGTAATCAAGACCATTCGATAAACTTGCTAAACAGCAAGTCAGAGAATTTCGGCCACCAAAGATCAAACAAAGTGCTCAGAATTTGAAAGATTTACTTCCACCAGTGGAGGAGTGCACAATGGAACCACCACTCACGAAGTAGTTCTCTGTCGAACAACTCGATAAGATCACTGAAGAGCCCCTTGTTGTCCGGATACCATGTCACTCCCAAGGTGTAGAACGCTGTGTTAGGATGGTAACTGAAGCGTCTGGGGCAGTGTATGGAAAGGATTCAAGAGATGGTTACATTAGAGCAGTACTTAAATCCCGTGACTTTATGCCGTCATTCAAAATTAAACAAGATTTTAATGTATCATTTACTAAATAAAACTATCTAGTCTACCTACCTACCTACCTACAGTGTATATGTTTATTCCAAAAGTAAATTTTTCTATTTTTCCTGAAAAGAAGTACATTGTAAGGAGTCAAATGATAGCTCAAACCCTAGGAAAGCAAGTGTTCAAAAGTTATGGGTAACTAGCAATTTTCACGATTTTCAAATGCGAAAAAGGAGGTGTTGCACTTGTCACAAAAAATTTTTGTTTTCATTTTTGAATTTAGGGAGGTCAATTGTACAAAACCTGAAATGTGCCTCTTGATCCGTTACACTTTGCCCAATGACGCTACACGCTACTGCTTAGACCTAGTTTAGTCTGAATATTATTGTTGTAGTGTGAGCAATTGAGTGCCCTGTTAGGTCAATTGAATACCCGGTTATGTCAACTATACGCCCTTGACGATTGGTTAAGTTATGATATTTTCTTTAGTTTTAACGAAAATATCACTACTTAACTTAACCAATCGTCAAGGGCGTACAGTTGACCTAACCGGGCATCCAATTAACCGGGGTCCACACAGCAACCTCGTATCAGGTCATCATGAGCGGTGTAAACTACTGTAGATAACGGTCATGGGCCATGCAAACTAGTGTGCATATAAATGCAATTTTTTTCGTATGTTGCGCATATTTCTCCAGAAAAATAATGTAATTTTCGTTATTAGAATATAAATCCCCCTTCCCTCTTATGATGTACCAAAGGATAGCTGCTAAGTACCTTTCGACGTGTATGGGACTATGGGTTATATGTGATTTAGCCACAATTTTAAAAATTTTATCAAAAAATATTTATTACACTGCCCTGCGCTCTATGAGATGTTTAGAAAATTATAGTATTTTAGTAAAGCCCATGGTATGTGAGTTAAGATACAACGTATAATTTGTATCTGGCACGTCAGGATTGATAGGAATGTGACGTAGGTTATTCTACTCAAACGCTTCTCTTTCTTAAGAAATGTACCCCTCTCATATGACTAAAAGGGCATCTATATTTCCAATTATGGTTGGTTTGCTATGAGTTTCATATGCGTAAGCATCTGATTTTATTTAAAAATTGAACTACTATACATTTTCTTTGTTTCAGATTTGGATTAAATATGCCAAAAGTTTGTAGTAATACACCTAATTCATTCTGTTCTATATACGGACGATTTACTACTTCTAAACAAAGGCAAGAAATCACCGTACAAGTACGAAAGCATTACCACACCTACTTTGGCTGTAAGATCGGCGACCAGGACAAGGTTTGACTCCACATTATGTTCGTAAGTCATGTGTGGAATGTTTGCGTCAGTGAGCTTGTAGGAAGAAGAAAATGCCTTTCGGCATCCCCATGATTTGGAGAGAACCGAGAAATCACTACGACGATTGCTACTTCTGCATGACAAACGTGGCTGGAGCTGGATATAATAATAAAAATAAGAGGCACATCACATATATGAGTATTCCATCAGCCATCCTCCCTGTACCACATTCAAGTGAAATTCCTGTGCCAAAGCCGCCTCTTGATTTTTAAAATCTTGATTCAGATGTAGACAGCATCTCAATAACAGCAGAGTCATGTTCAAATGAACATGACGAAGCATATACTGTGGCCGAAAATCAGTCACCAAAGTTGATAAGTCAGAGTGATCTCAATTACCTAGTAAGAAATTTAGCATAACCGAAAGATTCGGAAGAACTTCTGGGATCAAAGCTCAAATAATGGAATCTACTCGCTCCTTCGATATCATTCTACTGGTACAGACATCGTGAAAAAGATTTCATCAATTTTTTCTCGACTGAAGGATCACTGGTATACTGCAATGATATAGTAGGTCTGGTAAGAGCAATGGGCAAAGACTACCAACCATGTGACCGGCGCCTATTTATTGATTCCTTAAAGCGAAGTTTGAAAGCTGTTTGACTGCATAATGGAAACAAAGTTGCCTCTCTGCCTATAGGGAATTCAGTTAATTTGAAAGGGACTCATGGAAATCGTTTGCCCTTAAACCCGATAAAAACATTGTTTTAGATTTTGTGTCGTCCGTAGTTAATTCCAGGGTGGATATTCCGTGTTTAAATGGTTTGATTCTGAGCAAGTTTCTAGAACATTTCAACTCAATGGACTCGATTCCCAAAAGATTCCAGTTAGCTTTAGACAAGCTCAGGAAGAACGAAGCAATATTTGTCACTAAAGCGCACAAGTATGATTATAAACAAAAAATGGAAGCATTACTTAGTGATGGATTCACCTACACCAAAGTGAGATTGTCCCCCCTAAAGCGTCTTTCTGCTGAATTTAACAAAACTATCAGGAACTTATTAAAAGATGTCCCGGCGATTGACCCTAAAAAATTTCTACAGATTAACCCCAAACTCCCCCACATTTACGGCTTACCCAAAACCCATAAGATTAATATACCACTCCGTCCCATTATTTCACACAGGGGTTCCTTTAGTTACAGGTTATCTAAATTTCTTGCAGATAAATTGTCCCCATCAGTTGGTAAATTTTCAGGCTCGCACATCACTAATTCCTGTGACTTTATTAACAAAGTTGTCCTTAGATTTAAAACGGGGGAGAAGAAATTTATTTGCAACGTTTTGGTATGGGAATGGGGTCCCCTTTATCCCCAATACTGAGTACATTATACATGGACTATTGGACTATTATGAGTCGGAATTGTTGCAAACAATATGTCCCAGGAATCTAATTTGGTTTCGTTATGTAGATGATATTTTCTCATTTTGGCCTGACCCCTGGAACAAATTCGACACGTTCTTTCAGTCATTAAATAATCTTGTTCCCTCTATTAAATTTAAATATGAATGGGAGAATGACAAACAATTACCTTTTCTAGATGTTTTGGTTATTAACGAAAGCGGAAAGCCCAATTTCACGGTCTATAGAAAACCTACCCATTGTAATTCGTACATTCATTATTTTTCATATCATGAAGAAGGGGTTAAAAGCTCAATTATTTCTTCCATGTTTCTAAGAGCACTCAGGATTTGTAGCCCACATTTGCTGACCCGGAAAATTCAAAGATTTGGAATATTTTTAAGGATTTAAAACATCCTGAGTGGTTTATCAGCAAGGCGTATTTTAAAGCCAGAAAATCTTTTTATGCCCCTCGGGAACCTTCAGTTAACCAAAAACAATATGAGAGTTTGCCTTACATTGCCGGCTTAGAAAGAGTAAAACCGTTGACGAAAGATTTTAAGTTTGCTTTGGCGTTCAAATATTCGTCTACCGTGAAAAGTAAATTGGTCAGGAATAACGTTGCAAAACAGGAACAAGCCTGTGTCTACAGCATTCCCTTAAAAGTTGTGATTTAGTATACGTAGGAGAAACTGGAAGAAATATTGCAACCCGTATTAAGGAACACAAATATGCCTTCAGAAGTTATAATACTAATAATGCTATTTTTTATCACGCCAGCCAAAATAATCATGCTATAGATTGGGAATCAAGTAAAGTACTTTATAAATGTAATAATTATGTCAAAAGAAAAATAATAGAATCTGTGTGTATAGAGCAAGTAGATAATTTTAATTTGTGCGAGGGTACCTATAAGTTAGACCCTTTAATGAGATTCTTGGTCAAAAAATCCCTTACGGAGTCGGGTAAACGGGTTCTAACATAAGTGTAATTAGTGTAAATGTAATAGTAATAAATGTTAAAAAAATGTAAATGCAATAATAAATGCAGTAATTATGTCAAAATAGTAGAATCTGTATGGAACAAGAAGATAGTTTTAATTTGTGTGTATGTACTTATAAGCGGAACCCTGTACTAAAAAAATGCCCTTTCGGTGTCGGGGGAACGGGATAACGGTCTCTGGATTGTTTCCTCCTCCCCTTTTCATTTGTTTCAGTTTACAATTTCTGTATAATAAATAACAATGTAATAATCAATGTAATAATAAATTTATAATTTCTGTAATAAATAATAATTCAATATTAAATGTAATAAATTGAATAATAAATGTAATAATTATGTAAAAAAATAATAGAGTCTGTATGTAGAGAACAAGTATATATTTTTAAATTTATGCGAATATACTTATAAGCGGGTCCCTTTAATAAAAAAATGCCCTTCCAGTGTCGGAAGAACGGGACCTAATCTATTCGTAACGGTCTCTTGATTGTCTCCTCCTCGCCCTTTTTCGGTTTATAATTTTTGTATAATAAACAACAATGTAATAATCAATGTAATAATAAATTTATAATTTCTGTAATAAATAATAATACAATATTAAATGTAACAATTTTAATAACAAATGTAATAATTATGTAAAATAATAGACTCTATATGTATAGAACAAGAAGGTAGTTTTAAATTTATGCGAGTGTACGTATAAGCGGGTCCCTTTAATAAAAATGCCCTTCCAGTGTCGGGATAACGGGATCTAATCTAGGTGCGAATTTCTGAAAGGTCTCTGGACTGTTTTCCCTCTTATTTTGGTTCATTCGTTTTTCTGTATCCACCCGAAGAGGATGCCAGTGGGCATCGAAACTGTTGTGGAAATAAACTCTGTCTATTAGAGTGGGTTTTTATTATCAAACTTTAAAGAACCTTAACACAGTGTATTTTGCCGTTTGCTAAAACAAAACAGTATTAAACAAACTTTACTTTAGGGCCTACAAAACATAAAATAAAACGGAATTAATTTGTCAGTTTGTGTACTCTGTCATATTTAATGAAAGAAGTTTACGAAATCTCGAATTATATCATCGAAACTCAGTTGATTGGGGGCCCCCTCAAGCATGGGGGCCTGAGGCTTCAGCCTCAATTGCCTCAATGATAATCCGCCACTGACTGTTACCTCCACTCCACATAAAGCTTGGATGAATGAAAAATTTTGTCAAAGGTCTCAACAAAGAAGGATCTGGATACCAATTTTTATGTCAAAAATTCCCTCAAAATAGTAATGCTAAGCTGAAGGAGTGTTCGTCGGTCCTCAAATAAAGCAACTCTTAAGCGATCCAGCATTTGAAGATCAGGTCATGAAAAAGATGCTTGGCTAACTTTTAAGGCTGTTGTGAACAACTTCCTTGGTAACAGGAAATCTGATGACTAAAAAGAAATAGTTAAAGACATGATCCAAAAATATCGTTTGCTGGATGTAACACGAGTGTTAAGATACACTTCCTAGACTCTCATCTTGATTTTTTCCTGAAAACTTAGGCGCAGTAAGCGAGGAACAGGGAGAAAGATTCCACCAGGATATTTCAGAAATGGAATGGAGGTATCAGGGAAATGGAATGTTCGAATGATGGCAGACTATTGCTGGAGTCTAAAGAGAGATGTATCGAAATCAGTACACAAGAAAAAATCGACGAAAAGGAAGTTTCTTTAGCTACTGACTGCTCTAATAAATTCAATGTGTTACTGGTGATGAATGGTTGGTTCAGTAATTCACAATTTTTATATATAAATATATTGTATCTTACTTAAATCCGTATCTACATGTATTATACAGGGCTATTTAAATAGATTCATCCGATTTCAACTGAGAATACTTCCGTACCTATCAACCGTGCATCAACTCGGCATGCACCACATGAAAGAGAAAATCTTCGAGTTTTACAAGATCACCGCGAGAGGGCTTCAAAGTCACGCCGTGGCCTAGCCTAGCAACAAACAGTCAGTGTGAAAATGGCGTCCGCACAGCAGAAGGCGTTTTGTGTGTTGCAGTTTTCGAGCTGTAAATCGGTCGCCGGATCTTACACCGTGCGACTTCTTCCTTTGGGGGTACGTTAAGGATACTGTGTACGTGCCACCGTTGCTCACATCTTTGGATGAGCTCCGAACTCGCATTGTTACTGCCGTAGAGTCAGTGACAACGGACATGCTGGAGCGAGTATGGGAGGAATTCGACTATCGTGTCGACGTTGCTCGTCAGGGCCGGATTAACCATTAAGCAAAATAAGCCCGTGCTTAGGGCATCAAGGGAAGGGGGGCACCACAGAAATTTTCCATTGTCGGATTTACCATGGATTTATTATACTATTATAATCGCGGCTTATAGCCTATAAGCTGTTGAAAACTGAATTATATATATTCATATATAGTATTTATTTTTTTTCATTGTTTGAATTTGTAGTGAACAACAACCCTTTTGAGAGAATAAATATATTTCGTTGTAATCACACACTTTACGCTTTGCGTTATTATTTTGTTTATATCAAATCTTTGAGCGCCATATTAAAAATACATATAGATTAAATATTTTCGTGTGCTATAGGAAGTTATTCTGAACGTGTGATTTGGGCATATAATATTAAATATATATTTTACATAATCATTTGGTATTGTTTTACAGAAAGATTTAGGTTTATAGAATTGTAATATAAATTAATATTAAAATAAAAGAAACTATAAACTGTAAACATTATTTTCCATCTTACTGTAAGTTTTGTTTCATTTCAAAAAATAAAATTTTATTTTATGGTTTATTTTTGTTTATATTTTGAATTACATATATATGGGGCACCAAACTCTTTTAAGTGCTTAGGGCCTCTAAAGGTCTTAATCCGGCCCTGTTGCTCGTGTAACTAGGGGAAGTCACATAGAGCATTTATGAGGTGAGAGACAAAATTTGGACAGTTTTTCTTTTGGTTGATGTATCACAAATCACTCTGCATTTGTAACATTAAAAAATATTCTCATTTGAAATCAGGTGAATATTTTGAATAGCCCTGTGTATATATATTAGTGTATATGTTACAGTCAAAGTGTGTAACCAGCCATTTCGCGTAATGGCTGAAACTTTTAGTCATTTCGCGAAATGGCTGTTTCACTTGGTCATTTCGCGAAATGACTAAAATCTTCAGGCATTACGCGAAATAGCTGAAATTCCACCTTGGTCATTTCGTACAAGATGCCCGGTTAGGTCAACTGTATGCTCTTGACAATAGGTTAAGTTGTGTTATTTTCGGTAGTTTTAACGAAAATAACACGACTTAACCTAACCAATTGTCAAGGGCATACAGTTGACCTAACCGGTCCTTCAATGGCGGACATCGGAATAACATTGAAGGCCCGGTTAGTATTTGAAAACCTCTATATTGAAAACTCAAATTAAAATGTGTTCAAATGTGTTGAAATGTGTATTTGAAGAATGTTTCTCACTTATTTGAACAGACCTGTGGATGTATCATATGTATGTTTTAGCAGATTTAGTTAGTTAAATAAAGGTTTCCAATTTTATTGTGATGTTTGTTATTTCTATGAATTCATGACAAAAGTCATTTTAGCCATTTCACGAAATGACCAAGGTGGAATTTCAGCCATTTCGTGTAATGGCTGAAGATTTTAGTCATTTCACGAAATGACCAAGTGAAACAGCCATTTCGCGAAATGACTAAAAGTTTCAACCATTACGCGAAATGGCTGGTTACACACTTTGACTGTAACATATATACAGTATGTAGTAATTATGTGAGTATGTGTGTGTGTGTGTATAATATGTGTTTCTGGGGATGTATTACTACTGTAAAATGTTTGCATTAAATAACATGCAATATGATTCGTCTGTTCTCTTATCCAATTGGTAACATTTTCTTATCTATACGTTACGTGTGATCGTGGAATATCTAGTTGTGATTGGAAAAACTAAATATACAGCTGAAAAGACCATGTCTTTATTGCCTATTGCCTAGAATCAACAATTTTCATTGGAACAACTCGCAAAAAATTTGAATTCCCTTGGCGGTGTTATTAAAAGTGGATTTAAGAAAAGCTCAGTCTTCTGTTTTAGGGCTAAACTTTCACCTCTTATTTGCTCGTCACGCGTTTATAGTTAAGAGCGAAACGCATATAGGAAACAGCAATAAACTACTGAAATTTCGCACTGAACAACACCTACTGTAAGTACAGTAGGTCTTCTCGTATTGGCCAACCTATTTCTAGTTCATTTGACTATGATATCAATCATTTAGTCTCATGTGATACCCCAGTCAGCTACGATGACATTGAAGTCCTGGCTACAAATAGTAATTCAATATGCCTTAGCATTTACAGTTTATTTATATCTACCCCTCGATCAGTTTAACGTCAATTGTCGGCAAGCTGTTGGACTCCATTATTACAGAACGTACTGTATGTCACCTGGAATCAAAGAATTTAATTTCTGATTCTCAACATAGATTCAGGAGGCATCGATCTTGTCCAACAAGCCTGTTAGAATTTTTCCATAATACGATGCAAATAGAACAATAGATATAGTGTATCTCGACTTTCAGAAAGGACAAAGTTCTGAAGACACTTTGGGCTTTAAGACTGTCCTCACATATAATATAATTTAAGAAAATAGTATTATGACGTAACCCTTCGTGAGTTGTTTAAACACTTCCTCCTATACTTAATTCTCATCGCACTTTAGAGACACTTCTCTGATTGATTGTGCCCCACATAGCATGATCAACCATCGAGCAACTTATTTCTTTTTTTGTAGGTGGGAGACTCTTGAATTTGCCGTAGCAACAACGGGTGATTACCCACGAAACACTTTCATACTCCATAAGGGACAAGTATACGGAAAGAGATTTTCTCTACTTTCATGGTGGCACAATACTGAGAAGTATGAATGACTCAATATATCACTTGTTGCATAAACAAACACCTTTCACAGCGTGAGACCCAAGTTAAAACTCGCTGACATTCAAAGAGTTGGCAGACACATACACAAATTACACATGACAGACTTCCAATTACAGGAAATACGCTGACACTTTCTCGCTTTGTTAATATGTCTAAGAATAAAAAACATAATTTCATAAAGAAAAAAATTAAAAAATGCATGGCATGAAATAGGTAAGGTAGAGCTGCATATCTGCCGTCACAATTTCTTTTTTCTCTTCTTTCTTTTGCGTGGCTGGATGCACGTGACGGGTGAGGTATGGTGTGGAAAATCTGATTTCCTTTCTCAATTCCTGTTTCCACCCCTTTCCTTGCAGAAGCATTTCATCACTTTGCCAGTGTGATGGCTTTGCGCGTACATGGGTGCAGGCATGGAGAGTTTAACGTTTACCTCCCTTCATCCGTTTGGGGCTAGCCTGAGTGGATCATGGGGTTTTTGGTGAAAATGAAAATGAAATGAAAATGAAAAGGTTTATTGGCAGACTATAGTCCCTATGACAAATATTATTAATACAATGACAGTTCACATACTAAAGATAGAAATAAATCCAACTGATTAGCAATAATACTGTAATGTCGAAGTTAAGTGGAGCTACAGACAGACGTTTTCGTACCAAGAATTTCATAGCTTAGAGGATAAGTGGCAGGACTCATGGATAGCTTGGATAATCGGGTTGGTTGATTTTTTAATTCTTTGCATTAGACTATTGAACACGTCTTGTTACCTCTGGGAAGCTCGGGACATTGCGGGTAGCAAACATTTGCAAAGCTGAGCATCTCGGGGGTAATTTATGTAAGAGTCTAAAAGACCTGTTGTACAGCAAATTTAAGGTTCTGCCAGAACCTTTTTTATAATTCACCCAGAGTTGCTGTCCGTATATATTACTGCAGAAAGTACGAAAGAGACTGTCTTTAGCTTCACTTGTACAGAATCGAAAGTTCCTTATGGTCATATTCGCTTTAGCACACAGGCTTCGAGATTGTTTTCTTATATCCGAGTCATCACTCAAGAAGCTGGTGATAGTTTGACCCAAATACTTAAACTCTTGTACTTCCTCAATTACTTCACCATTCATTTTAAACCTTGTATCAGCTGGCTGATTACAGCTTTTAGGATGATGAAATTGCATAACCTTAGTTTTTGTAACATTAAAAAGGATATCATGTTTCTGCTGGTGATAGTTTGACCCAAATACTTAAACTCTTGTACTTCCTCAATTACTTCACCATTCATTTTAAACCTTGTATCAGCTGGCTGATTACAGCTTTTAGGATGATGAAATTGCATAACCTTAGTTTTTGTAACATTAAAAAGGATATCATGTTTCTGCGAATACACTTTGCAGACTTTTTGTAACCGATCCAGACCTTTAACAGAGGGACTTATTAACACCATATCATCGGCATAAACTAAGTTATTTATCCTTGTGTTATCTATACAACATCCCACTATTGCCTCATTAAGTGAGGCAATTAATCCGTCAATATACACATTAAACAGCATAGGGGAGAGCAAGGAGCCTTGTCTCACACCGCAAGAGGAGCCAAAACACTCGGATAGTACATTGCCCCACGTAACGGTGAAAGATTGGTGGGAATACCAAAATTGCAATACATTTAATATGTATATGGGAACCCCCTTGTCTTCTAGTTTTTCAAATAAAATATTGTGGTTCACCCTATCATATGCCTTACTTATATCTAGGAAACAGCTATAAATAGTTGAATTACTGTCAATGTATTTAGATATTGTTTCTTTAAGTACATAGATACGCAGGTCAGTTGGGACTTTTTAAAAACAAACTGATTAGGAGGTGTCCATAAGAAATCATTTAATCGGAGTAACAAGAGTTTTTCTAGTAGTTTCGAGAAGCAGGAAGCGACAGCAATAGGCCTGTAATTATTGCTGGACAGAATGTCTCCGTACTTATTTTTGACCAGGGACAAGATATACATTATATACCCTCATGAACTCTGGAGAGATATACAGTAGCTATGAGCAAGCATGGCTGATAGGAGCAATGATATATGCAGACATACTGCGTCATTGGCATATTTTAAGTTCTCATTCGATAAGTCACCTACCCCTAACGCAGAACCAGTCTTTAACTCTTTAATTAACCTCTTTACTTCAGAAACTGATGTCAAAGTATTTTCCCTTGTCCCTCCCACAGTCGTTTCGCTGCAATCTATCTTAAGATTATCCCGACTCACACTGTTAAGAATGTTAGAGTAGTGGTTTTTCCACAGCTTTGCAATTTCATTCTCCCCCGACACCCCATCGATTGTCGGAGGGAGGACATTTTTGACACCCGTTTGATTCTTAACAAATTCCCAAAATTTGTTATTATCGTTATTTATGCGAGCTTCACAGGCTTTTGATGCTCGAATAGACTCTGCTTCCTGTTTACATCGCCTTATGGCCGCCTTATACTGACCCCTACTTCTTCACATATTCGTGTATACTGATCCTAATTTGGGTCTACCATGAAAGCACCACAAATCGTAGGCGTCTTTCGATTCTCTCTTCAGGGGGGCAATAAAATCATTCCATCCAGGAATAATTAATCTTAGTATGATAGTTGTAAGATTTAATCAGGGGGCTTCCTGCTTCTCTTAACAGGGATACTATCTTACTATAATACCTATCTATGAATTTACAGTGAGAATCATTTGAGCAAGGATTACTACAGGCAAGATGCAAAGTTTCTAAATTAATAAAGAGGTGACTTGTTCTGTCTTCATATTCTATTCTGTGTTGCATATTAACATAGACGAATCGACGCGATTATTCTTACCTATTGAGTTCTTGTTAAGTCGTGTTGCGTGTAAATTGGTAACGTTAATTAATATTTCTAATGGTCTATGATCAGAAAGAAGGAAATCATGCAGAATATGAACTCTAACAATTCGATCCTTTAGATTATTACTAGTGAGACAATGATCAATCCACCTGGTGGTACCACTCATATCACTAACGTATATAAAATTACCACTGGTTACCCCTAATACATCTACATCACTTATACTTAAATTGGCCGAATCGCACATGTTATCCAATTCTATAAAGAATTCCAAGTTTACATGCGCGTTAAAGTCCCCCATTATTATAGAGCGAGAATATTTGGGGTTATCTGATAATGACTTAATTTTGTACAGTAAATCAATGTATTCATCTAGATTACTGCCGTTGTTGTATGGTAAATAGCAGTTTACAATTCAATGCCTAACAACCTTACATTATCGCTTGTTAAAAATTTTATATGTTTTGACAAATTTTTCCTTATTAAGAAAGTAACACCACCAAACGGCTTACCGTACATTAATTCATCTGACAAGTCTACTGCTGATGACGCATGGTACATAATTATGGATGGTAGAGAGGAATTTTAGCTCTTGCTTAGGTAGCCAGTGCTCCTGCAGGAGTATTAAATCTGCATTGTCGCAGATTTTATGAACATCAACAGTTGAATTCCTCACTGACCTTACATTATATCAAACTATCTTCAACAAGTTATCCGCCATGACTGATAGAAAATTTATTATTAGTAAGATTATTATTATACACAGTACAACTTTCAGGCATTACCGTTAGGGCGCCTATTATTATTATTATTATTATTATTATTATTATTATTATTATTATTTTGCCTGCTATCAAATCTTCTGGAAAAGTGAATAAACTCCTTAATAATACCGTCTGGCCACTGACTCATATTATACGGGTTGAAATGTGAATTTACACCTTTAATTATTACTTTAAATGGTGAACCGATACTTCAGTAAATAGAGCTGTAAATAGTTTGCATAAAATAAAAACCATATGTTCGAGGTTTTTGTAACGATATCAAGTGGTTGATGTGCGATCGGCACAAGTATATTATTGGTAAGTTTATACAGCGGTGCTATCTAGTGTACGATCTCGATGTGTGCATAGCGTAATTGTAGAGCTAGCTTATATATTCTCCTCTTTCCTGTAAAATTTTCTTGTCTACATTTTCAGGATCAAGGTAATTTTTCAACCTTTTTCCGTACCCCCTTTGGCGGGGAGGGAGCGGAAGGTGGGAAGGAAACCTTATGCTTTTCTATCCAGCTTTCTACTACTGGTAGAATAGTTAAAAAATGTACCAGTTTAATAACAGGAACCTCCAGAGTGGACTGAAAGGTCTTTGAGGCTTACTCTTGTCCTTATATCTCTCTCTCTCTCTCTCTCTCTCTCTCTCTCTCTCTCTTACCATATCGAACCCCAAAAGGACCAAAAGGGGGACCGTGGTAAGCACACCCGTCTTCCAATCTTCGAAGGAGACGGTGCCGACATTGCTGCGATCAGTCTCCGACACCAGTTCCAACAATACCTTTTTGGAGGAAAAACAGTTAGTGGGGTCTGAAATAAGGGAGAAGGGGTGGGCATTAACCAACAAACAGGACAAAGGGGAAGGGGATGAAAATGTTATATATATATATATATATATATATATATATATATATATATATATATATACACACACACACACACACACACACACACACACATACACACATATATAATATATATATATATATATATATATATACACACACACACACACACACACATATATATATATATATATATATACACACACACACACAATATATATATATATATATATATATATACACACACACACATATACATTATGAACCTTATGTTGTTTCGTGCGTTGGTCTCTCTTCACACGGAGGTCAAGCTGGTGGCCCCGCCTCAGGAAAATACAGTAGATAAACTTAACATATATGTTATAATGTTATAATGTTATAATGTTTCAGACCAACAAAGACCCTAGGATCCACTCATGGCTGGTCTACCTAACTGTGTTCGTAATTGTGTATTGTGTATGTCCTCCGTGGTGGCGGAGGGGACCTACAATTTTACGTGGGTTCCGTACCACAAGAACATAAGAAATTTATGTAAAAACTGCCTGTACATTGGCAACGACCAATTTTTACAAAACTAAATAATTATCAATTTAAAACTAATTAATTATCAATTTAAAACTAATTAATTATCGATTTAAAACTAAAGATAGAATCTCTGGATCCAGAGGATCAAGTCATAATAGACTACTATCCACAAATATGTTACACTTTATATCTATTTATAACCGACATGCACATATATCAGATCCAAGGAATCCAGTCAATTTCATTACGGTATCCATCAATACTAGTACCTTGCCAACCAAAAATAAGTTACGGTCCATATCGATTTCGGACCAAGTCAAAATTTACCACCATATTCATTACAATATATATACTTAGGAGGAAAAGTGTAGGTGTGGCTGGAAAGACTACAGTAATGTAGAAATGTGTGTGCATCCATTTTGGGTCTCCCATTTCAAGGTGTTTGTGGGGCAAGTGAAGATCATGAGTTTTTCAATACCTCACAGTACTATGGCCCCCGGGGGGCACCGCTCGGCAGAGGAATCTCTTTAAATGGGGTGTGTAAGGACAGAGAGTATCCCCTAACCCAGGATGCTGCCTCCCTATATCCCACAACACTTGTGTTGAGCTGTGGGATCTATCACCACAAAGCCTTAATTTTACTACCTTAAACTATACCCAATCTATCAACATATGCGTCTAATCGATTTTTAAACATGTTTATAGACGTGCTACTAATTACTTCTACCGGCAAACTATTCCAGCTACTTACTATTCTATGCGTAAAAAAGTTTTTGCCAACTGTTGTCTCGAACCTTCTACTTGTCAACTTACACCCGTTATTTCTAGTCCTATTATATTGAGATATTTCGAAAAAGCTATCTCTATCTACGTTATCGAACCCATTCATAATTTTGAAAAACTGGATTACATCACCCCTTGGCCTCCTAGTCTCGAGTGTAGTCAATTTTAACTCCTTAAGCCTGTCCTCGTACGACTTTGACCTAAGCGACGGAATCATCTTAGTTGCTCGTCTTTGAACTCTTTCGATTTTGTCTATATCTTTGCGCATATGCGGATTCCAAAATTGGACCGCGTACTCCAAATGGGGCCTAACTAATGATTTATAAAGAGAAACTATAATATCGCGCGATTTGTACTCAAAATTTCGAGCTATAAAACCTAACACTTTGTTCGCCTTATTGACCGCTGCTGTACTTTGTTTCGCTACTTTTAAATCACCAGTGACTATAACTCCTAAATCTTTTTCCTGCTCTACGCTTGTTAAATCTTTCCCTGACATACTATAGCAAAATTACCATTACGCGAACCTATATGCAAAATTTTGCACTTATCAACGTTAAATCTCATTTGCCATGTGACTGACCAATCAACGATTTTATTCAGATCTTCATGGATTTTACCTCTATCTTCGTCATTAATCGCCCTATCACCCAGCTTCGTGTCATCCGCAAACTTTGAAACTGTACTGACTAGGCCGACATCTAAATCGTTAATATATATAAGAAAAAGCAAGTGGCCCAATACAGAACCCTGAGGAACGCCACTCGCTACATTAGCCCAACACGACTCCGCTCCATCAACGACCACCCTCTGTTTCCTACCTCGCAACCACTCTTCTAGCCAATTTATTACTACACCTCTGATTCCATGAGCCTTAGTTTTTTTCAATGAGTCTTTTGTGCGGCACGGTGTCAAACGCTTTTTGAAAATCTAAATACACTACATCAACCGCCCGATGTCTATCGTAAACGTCAACCACGCTTTGAAAAAATTCTAAAAGATTAGTTAAGCAAGATTTGTTTCGCCTAAAACCGTGCTGCGTATTTCTAACTAGTTTATGCAATTCTAAGTGTTCGACTATACGATCCCTAATTATTGATTCCAGTAGCTTACCTACAACAGACGTTAAACTGATTGGCCTATAATTTCCCGCCGCCTCTTTATCGCCTTTCTTAAAGATAGGTGTTACGTTTGCTAACTTGAAATTATCTGGTACGCACCCCTCAGAAATAGACGCATTAAAAATCTTTGTTAGCGGCACAACAATGCTATCTTTTAATTCTTTTAGTTGTATGGGATATATGGAATCCTGCCCCGGTGATTTACGCGTTTTCATTTTATCAATATAGCGCATTACCACCCCTTCACTAACCACAATATTATCCAAAATATTACCAGTATCAAAAGGTATTATTTCTATGACCGTAGGGATATTCGTTACATCTTCTATAGTAAAAACTGACGTAAAAAATTCGTTTAGCAAGGTAGCCATTTCCTTGTTTTCAGAAACTAGATCTCCGTTATCATTTTTCAACGGCCCCAAGACACTTTTTACTGGATTTCTATTGTTGACGTATTGAAAGTATCGCTTGGGGTTTTCTTTACCGTCACGAGCTATGGAGATTTCAAATTCGCGCTTGGACTTTTTTATTACACTTTTCGCTTCACGCCTTAATGTTGTTGTTGTAGTGTTCCGTTAGTTGTGATAGGCATGATCTGCCTGACCGAAACCCGTGTTGGTTATCATTAAATTTTTTCTGAGTTTCCTAAAAGTCATAGATTTTCTGTCTAACTATTCTTTCAAATATTTTAGTGAGATGAGATGTAAGTGACACTGGCCTATAGTTTTTGGTCTCGGATCGATCTCCTCCTTTATATACTGGGACTATGGTCGCGCTCTTTAGGATACCCGGTATTTCTCCTGTGTCTAGTGATCATCTTCATATCCAAAATAGAGGCTCAGCGATTGCATTCTTGCAGTTTTTTATCAGTGTAGCATTCCATTTGTCCGCTCCTGCTGCCGAGAGTGCTTTTAGTTTCCCTATAGCTTGTGTAATATCATCTGTCATAAAATCGAAGTCCGTTATACTTTCCCCTCATAGTTCTTCTTCAAAGAACGCGTTTCTATCGCATATCAGTTTGTCAGCTTTTGGGATACTGAAAGATGATTCGCTCTGAGCTCTTAATATTTCAGATACTTCTGTTAGATCATCAGATAAAGCACTGTCTTCATTTTTCAAAGGTCCGATAGTCGTGTGATTTTTTGACTTCCTTTCTGCAAAGTTTTAGAAGTACTTTGAGTTAACCTTTATCGCTTCTATAGCGTCGTCTTCATTTTCTGTATGCTTCTTAATTAGTTCCTGTATGACGCAATCGATACTCTGCAGTTTATCATTTAATATTTTTCTGATGTTGTCTTTGCATTTACTTAATTTTGCAGTCACTCTTTTTCTCTTTCGGAACAATGACCTCTTCTGTCCCTCGAACCTGCTTCTCTTTCCTCTATGTTGTATTTTTGGGACATGTCTTTCCACAATTTCCAGCGTCTTCTCCTCTAAGGTCATTAGCATTTCTTCCATTGTCTTGGCCTTGAAGATGGTTTTTCAATTTATTACTTCCGTGCTGGATGCAACATATTCCCAGTATATAGCTTTGGAGTGAAAATTAAAAAATTTGAATTTGCTTCTTTCTATTGTTCGTGTTCTTTCCTTTCCTGTTGCTTTTATATTGGTCGTTATTTCAATAATGTTGTGATCCGACATTATGGTTAGAGATATTTCTACGTTATCAATTAGGTTGCTGTTGTTTGTGAATACCAGATCTAGGCAGTTGTTTTTTCTTGTGTTTTCCGTTATTTCTTGCATTAACATAAATTCATCAGCTAGAGCTAGTAGCATTTTTACCTGCTCCTGATCTTCCCTTGTGCCCCCCTTGTCCTGGTGTATACATATATTTTTTCCTATCCTTTTATATTTCATGAATGGAAAATTAAAATCACCACAGAGAAAAATATTTGGGGTTGGAAAATAGATCTTTTACCCAGTTTCTGACCTCTGGAATCTGAGAATTTTGAAGTTGGCGTGTTCGGGGGTCTGACATTACAATTAGTACCATATTTAATTTTTCACCTTTTGCTGCTACACATTTTACGTAGCTGTTTGAAGTACTTATAGTCATTTCTGCCCTATGCCTTTCGCGTGTGTAAATAGCACATCCTCTTTTACGTCTCACTGTTCTGTCGGCTCGAAGGATGTTATAGTTGTCAATTTGTATTTCTTTTTTGTCACTACAGAACTCACAGTTTTCACAGTTCGTCTGGCAGTCCTTTAGATGAGTTTCCGTGAGGCATGCAAAGTCTGCTCCGGTTTCTTGCATGAATCCTTTCAGGTATAAAACTTTGTCTGGGGAATGGTTTGATTTAAGGCCCTGAATGTTGGCTAGGATTATTTTTATTTTTTCTCTATCGTTTTTACATACATGTGGTTCCGACTCGTTTTTCAATGGTGGTGCCGGTTTCGTTGCCTTGTGGTCCTCCGAGAATTTTCCTCTCTTTATCTGTTTCGATACCCGTTGTCCCGATATCGTATGCAGTGTCTTTCTGTATGCCTTCTGTACGGCTCTCGGATTCCTGTATTTGTCAGTTGGCTTTGTATTTGCTGGATGGTATTCAATAGTTGAATAGAGAATCACCTCCGTGATGCCCTCAGCACACTCAGAAGGGCCCCAGTTACGGAAGCAGTAATCATTCCATGATAAATCACAGCAGTACTGCGTAAGGATCCAAAGGCCGGATTGGAGCAATAGTTACAGGAAACAGATATAAGATTGTGATCGGAGGAGCCCAACGGAAAAAAGTTTCACAGAGTAAGAAGAAGGATGAGAGGTAAGAAATAAATCCAGAATGGTGGGCCTATCTCCAAAGTGATTGGGGATACGGGTAGGGTGCTGTACAATCTGCTCTAGGTCATTTAGGATAGAAAAGTTGTAAGCTAGTTTACCAGGGATGTTAGTGAAATGGGAGGAAAGCCAAAGGTGGTGGTGAACAATGAAATCTCCAAAAATGGAGATTTCGTTAAAGGGAGAGCGAAATAGGATGCATTCCAATATGGAAGTGAGATAGTCAAAGGATTTTGGTTAGTCGGTAGAATTTCGAGAAAGGTAAACAACGCATATGTATTTAGTTTGAGAATGGCATGTAAGTCGGAGCCAGTAGCCAGAGAGTATAGAATTCAGAAGATTAGAGTTGAGTCGATTCGACCATAAATGTCCCCTGAAGTGGTGACATTTATGGTCCCCTCCCAAGGGGACTCCGAGGCTCTTGAAGTTAATGCTATTTTTTTTTTTAAAGTTTTGAAAAGATTATGTAGTGTGTAAGATGCATGAATATGTGGTGAGGAATAGGAAGAGAAGTGTGTTTTTGAGAGCATGCCAGACTGCTCACAGGGTCGATGAGACACGGAAAAAGATCGGCTCAGGAGGACAGTGACAGGAGAAACGGGAGTTCCAGCACTCCCTATCTTCTGTCTAACGTCCCCTCCCGGAGTACTTCCCTGGTCGATTGGTGTCTACACTGTCCTCTTATCTCCTTCGGATTGCGTCGGAATCCCTTATCACGGTCGTCACTGTCCAATGGCACTGAGGGTAGGTTATGTTAATTGATGTTTGGTTAGGTTAGGTTTGAAATATATGGATTTAAAAAAAGTAGGTACCTCACTTTTGCGGAGGTGCGCAAATGTGTGTGTGTGTGTGTGTGTGTGTGTGCTGTTTTTGAACTTACCACTTTTAACGCGATGACGTCCCAGCCAAGATAATGGGCTATGTGAAGGATTTGCGCCCAAATCCTTTCCATTTCCTTAAAAAAAAAAAAAAATAAAAAATAATAATGATAATAATAATAATAATAATAATATTGCACGAACAAGAAACAATCTTATAAACACATGAACAATTTTATTTAATGGTACATCAACAGAAAACAATTTCTCTCTCTCTCTCTCTCTCTTATTTATTTATTATTTTAATAATAAGCCATTGAGAATTACCATATATATATATATATATATATATAATATATATATATATATATATAATATATATATATATAATATATATATATATATATACAGGGCGTCCCAAAAAAATGTATACACACTTTAAATAATTATAAAGGCAGTGTTTATTAAAATACATTTCATTTTCAAAATGTAATAGAATCTACAGACATTATTTAATTGTTTTGTCAACGCCTGTTTTCAAACTGACGTCCGTTCTGGTCCAGGCACTGCTGATAACGAGAAGCAATGGAATCGCAAACATCACGAAACATTTCGTTTGGTATTTGTGTGCATTCTCGTTCAATGGCTGCTCTCAATTCAGCGACTGTTGCAGGTTTTATAGCGTAGACTTTGTCTTTTAAGTATCCCCATAAAAAAAAGTCTAGTGGTGTGAGGTCTGGTGAACGCGGAGGGTATTCTACGAAACCCCTTCGTCCAATCCACATCCACATCGTGCCAAGTAAGTACCACTCGCAATACTCCACTCTTCGGTCCGGATCATCTTCATTAATAGCATGGACTAATCTTGGAATGTAACTTTTCCATTGACAGCGCTTCAAAATGCGTTGGACAGACGATTCTGAAATTCCTACCTCACGACTCGCTTGCCGCACAGATTTTCTTGGACTTTGGTGATACGTTTCCAGTACTCTTTCTTGCTTTGTGGGGCTTGTCGATGTCCGTGGTCTTCCGGAACGCTTCTTGTGGACATGCTGAACAGTTCCATCGGCTTCAAACTTATCTCTAATTCGAGTGATGGTAAGTCGCGTTGGTGGATCTGTTTGAAACTCCCTCCTAAACTGTCTTTGCACTTCAACTGCGTTTTCACACTTCCAGTAGCATTTTAGAATGAATTTCCTTTGTTCAAAGCTTAGTCTGACTGCCATTATTAATTCTAATGGGTTTAACTTGGAAATAAAGAAACAGCAATTGAGCTATCAGCTGTTAAAGTGTGTATACATTTGTTTGGGACGCCCTGTATATATATATATACACACACACACACACACCCTATATATATACATATATATATATATATATATATATATATATATATGAAAATTATTTCACGAAGGTAACACGTGAAAAATATTTATGATGAATAAAACCACGAAGGAAAGGAAACACAAAATGGTGCTCAAGCGCTTTCGTCTAATGACATCCTCAGGAACACTGAAGTACATAAAAAGGTTAAGCCTATATATAGGTTACAGAAAGAAAAAAAGAAAAAATAAATAACATACATACACACACACACACACATATATATATATATATATACATACATATCTATATATACAAATACATACATACATACATACATACATATATATACAATAAACAGAGAAGTAAAAATAATAAAAAAATTAAAAATTAAAACCTTAAAGGATTACCAGTGAGGCGTACAGATTTGTAAGGAAAAATATCGATTTTTAGCACAAGATCAAATGGATTATAAAAATACAAATTTATACTGGAACTCTGCCGGGTTTTAACACAATGCTGCCTATGGTCAGGTTTCGATATAATAAAAAAATAAAATGCAAATTAAAAGTTAATCGATTTTTAGCACAAGATCAAATGGATTATAAAAATACAAATTTATACTGGAACTCTGTCCGGGTTTTAACACATGCTGCCTATGGTCAGGTTTCGATATATATAAAAAAATAAAATGCAAATTAAAAGTTAATAAAGTAGAAGACAAGTTTACCAAAGATTTAATGTTTTACACTTCTTATCTAAATCTTTTTAAAGGAATTCAACATAACAGGATCGAGTTGAAAAAGACCTTTGCTTATGTTGAAGTTATTTGAAAGTTGGATAATGGCAGACTCAAGAATATTTCTATTAACAATGTTGCTTGAATGGAATAAAACTGAAGCATTATTCCAATCAATACAGTGGGCTAACTCTGACAAATGGACAAAAAGGGCACTGGACAACTGTCCTGTTCTAACGGAATATTGATGCTGTTTTATACGTGTGTGCAAATCCTTTCCCGTCTGACCTATGTAAAAGGAATCACATTGTTTACAACCAATTTTATAGATAATGCCTGAATTATTGGTAGGGCTATTTTTTACTATGATATTTTTCACAATATTGTTATATGAAAATACTACATTAATATCCAAAAGTTTAAGTACATTAGCAATGCCTAAAAAGCCCGGGAAAAATGGAAGTACTAAAATATTTTTTGACAAAGTACGAGTGTTAATATTGACACGATAGAAAGTTCGTTTTGCCTTGTTGAGACAAGATTCCATAAACGCAGATGGATAACACAAATCACTTCCAATACCGTTGATTTTTTCCAATTCGGCATCGATGTATTCCGGACTGGCGATCCTAAGGGCGCGGAGAAACATTGATGAAAATATGGCCTTCTTAGTGGGGGTATCATGTCCCGAGTAAAAGTGTACGTAGGACAAATTGTTTGTCGTTTTCCGATAGATACTAAACTTAAAACCTGGGCTTTCCCTATGTACACGCACATCCAAAAATGGGATTGAATTGTCTTGCTCAACTTCTAAAGTAAACTTAATGGAGGGGACTTGATCATTTAACTGAAGGAGGAAGCTATCCAGGTCACGATTCATGGGCCAGATACACAAAATATCGTCGACGTACCGCAACCAAGGGATGCCAACCCCCAGGATTCTCGGAATATAGGTAATTTCGAAAAACTCCATATAAATATTGGAGAGGAGGGGCGATAAGGGGTTGCCCATAGCCATCCCAAAAACTTGTTGATAATACTCGTTATTGAAAGTGAATTTACAGTCTTTGATGCAAAGCTTAATGAGTTCCAAAACAATGTGTGAAGGTAGTGGCAGGTCATACTTATGTAATTCTTGGGAGAGAAAGTCAAGCATATCGTCAATCGGCACTTTTGTAAACAATGAACAAACATCAAAACTAATCAATTTATCGTTAGTTTCAGTACGTGCATTATTCAATTTTTCCGTAAGATCCATGGAATTTTTTACATGTGAATCAGAGATAGTTCCGAGAATGGGGGACAAGACTTTGACAAGCCATTTGGAGAGTTTATAAGTAATAGAGCCCACCGAGCTAATAATAGGGCGCATAGGGTTACCAGGTTTGTGGGTTTTAATAAGACCGTAAAGGTAGGGCAGAGCAGGTGAAGTGGACATGAAAAGCGGAATTAAGTTCTTATGATCTTTGAGAAGGCGTTTCAAGCCACTATTAAATGATTTGATGACGTCATCCTGCGGGTTCTTCCTAAGTTTGGTGTATGTGCGGGGTCCTGGAGAAGCTCGTTCATCTTTCCGATGTAGTCCACTTTGTCCATAATAACTATGGTGTTAGCCTTGTCTGCTTTAGTAATATGGAGCTCCCCATCTTTTTTTAATTGTGAGAGGCTATTGCGAAAACGTTTAGGAAAGTTATCTTCGTAATTACCATTCGCCGCACTATAAACGAGGCCTTTAACTATGTTAAACAAATACTGAGGGAGATTACACTGTTTTTCAAAACACGCGAGACTGTAACAAATTTGTAAAGCCGAAGGTTTTTTAACAATAAAAAAGGACATACCATATCCAAGGGCACTTTTTGCATCGTCACTAATGTTTTTCGAAGAAAGGTTCAAAACACACTTTGAGCTTGCTTTTTTACTCCACTGACTATCTCGAATGAGACTTTTAATTTTTCGATCCAAAATGTTACGAAGTGAAGTAGTTCTCCGACGCAACTCGTTGTAAATTTCATCAAACAAAGGTTGGATCCACGGTTGGGGAATAACGGTTACAAAATTATGTTTGGCGATGTTTAAATTTTTGAAGGCGGACCACTCATTTTGTCTGGTGACTTCAATATGTTTCTTTAAAATTAATCTGCTGAAGTTGTTGAACGGATGGTCGTCAATTTGTCTGAGGCGAATCGGAAGCAGGGATTTGGGAAGAACTTGCTCCTCCAGACACTTAGTAAGAAACTTCCGTCGGATACGAATTGCATGCCCCTTCATTAATGTAGAAGAAAACACGGACACAAACGGAGACAAGAGAGGGAACAGCAAGCCGAAGGAACGCGTGGTGAGCATTATATGAAAATTATTTCACGAAGGTAACACGTGAAAAATATTTATGATGAATAAAACCACGAAGGAAAGGAAACACAAAATGGTGCTCAAGCGCTTTCGTCTAATGACATCCTCAGGAACACTGAAGTACATAAAAAGGTTAAGCCTATATATAGGTTACAGAAAGAAAAAAAGAAAAAATAAATAACATACACACACACACACACATATATATATATATATATACATACATATCTATATATACAAATACATACATACATACATACATACATATATATACAATAAACAGAGAAGTAAAAATAAAAAAAAATTAAAAATTAAAACCTTAAAGGATTACCAGTGAGGCGTACAGATTTGTAAGGAAAAATATCGATTTTTAGCACAAGATCAAATGGATTATAAAAATACAAATTTATACTGGAACTCTGCCGGGTTTTAACACAATGCTGCCTATGGTCAGGTTTCGATATATATAAAAAAATAAAATGCAAATTAAAAGTTAATCGATTTTTAGCACAAGATCAAATGGATTATAAAAATACAAATTTATACTGGAACTCTGTCCGGGTTTTAACACATGCTGCCTATGGTCAGGTTTCGATATATAAAAAAAATAAAATGCAAATTAAAAGTTAATAAAGTAGAAGACAAGTTTACCAAAGATTTAATGTTTTACACTTCTTATCTAAATCTTTTTAAAGGAATTCAACATAACAGGATCGAGTTGAAAAAGACCTTTGCTTATGTTGAAGTTATTTGAAAGTTGGATAATGGCAGACTCAAGAATATTTCTATTAACAATGTTGCTTGAATGGAATAAAACTGAAGCATTATTCCAATCAATACAGTGGGCTAACTCTGACAAATGGACAAAAAGGGCACTGGACAACTGTCCTGTTCTAACGGAATATTGATGCTGTTTTATACGTGTGTGCAAATCCTTTCCCGTCTGACCTATGTAAAAGGAATCACATTGTTTACAACCAATTTTATAGATAATGCCTGAATTATTGGTAGGGCTATTTTTTACTATGATATTTTTCACAATATTGTTATATGAAAATACTACATTAATATCCAAAAGTTTAAGTACATTAGCAATGCCTAAAAAGCCCGGGAAAAATGGAAGTACTAAAATATTTTTTGACAAAGTACGAGTGTTAATATTGACACGATAGAAAGTTCGTTTTGCCTTGTTGAGACAAGATTCCATAAACGCAGATGGATAACACAAATCACTTCCAATACCGTTGATTTTTTCCAATTCGGCATCGATGTATTCCGGACTGGCGATCCTAAGGGCGCGGAGAAACATTGATGAAAATATGGCCTTCTTAGTGGGGGTATCATGTCCCGAGTAAAAGTGTACGTAGGACAAATTGTTTGTCGTTTTCCGATAGATACTAAACTTAAAACCTGGGCTTTCCCTATGTACACGCACATCCAAAAATGGGATTGAATTGTCTTGCTCAACTTCTAAAGTAAACTTAATGGAGGGGACTTGATCATTTAACTGAAGGAGGAAGCTATCCAGGTCACGATTCATGGGCCAGATACACAAAATATCGTCGACGTACCGCAACCAAGGGATGCCAACCCCCAGGATTCTCGGAATATAGGTAATTTCGAAAAACTCCATATAAATATTGGAGAGGAGGGGCGATAAGGGGTTGCCCATAGCCATCCCAAAAACTTGTTGATAATACTCGTTATTGAAAGTGAATTTACAGTCTTTGATGCAAAGCTTAATGAGTTCCAAAACAATGTGTGAAGGTAGTGGCAGGTCATACTTATGTAATTCTTGGGAGAGAAAGTCAAGCATATCGTCAATCGGCACTTTTGTAAACAATGAACAAACATCAAAACTAATCAATTTATCGTTAGTTTCAGTACGTGCATTATTCAATTTTTCCGTAAGATCCATGGAATTTTTTACATGTGAATCAGAGATAGTTCCGAGAATGGGGGACAAGACTTTGACAAGCCATTTGGAGAGTTTATAAGTAATAGAGCCCACCGAGCTAATAATAGGGCGCATAGGGTTACCAGGTTTGTGGGTTTTAATAAGACCGTAAAGGTAGGGCAGAGCAGGTGAAGTGGACATGAAAAGCGGAATTAAGTTCTTATGATCTTTGAGAAGGCGTTTCAAGCCACTATTAAATGATTTGATGACGTCATCCTGCGGGTTCTTCCTAAGTTTGGTGTATGTGGCGGGGTCCTGGAGAAGCTCGTTCATCTTTCCGATGTAGTCCACTTTGTCCATAATAACTATGGTGTTAGCCTTGTCTGCTTTAGTAATATGGAGCTCCTTCAAAAATTTAAACATCGCCAAACATAATTTTGTAACCGTTATTCCCCAACCGTGGATCCAACCTTTGTTTGATGAAATTTACAACGAGTTGCGTCGGAGAACTACTTCACTTCGTAACATTTTGGATCGAAAAATTAAAAGTCTCATTCGAGATAGTCAGTGGAGTAAAAAAGCAAGCTCAAAGTGTGTTTTGAACCTTTCTTCGAAAAACATTAGTGACGATGCAAAAAGTGCCCTTGGATATGGTATGTCCTTTTTTATTGTTAAAAAACCTTCGGCTTTACAAATTTGTTACAGTCTCGCGTGTTTTGAAAAACAGTGCAATCTCCCTCAGTATTTGTTTAACATAGTTAAAGGCCTCGTTTATAGTGCGGCGAATGGTAATTACGAAGATAACTTTCCTAAACGTTTTCGCAATAGCCTCTCACAATTAAAAAAAGATGGGGAGCTCCATATTACTAAAGCAGACAAGGCTAACACCATAGTTATTATGGACAAAGTGGACTACATCGGAAAGATGAACGAGCTTCTCCAGGACCCCGCCACATACACCAAACTTAGGAAGAACCCGCAGGATGACGTCATCAAATCATTTAATAGTGGCTTGAAACGCCTTCTCAAAGATCATAAGAACTTAATTCCGCTTTTCATGTCCACTTCACCTGCTCTGCCCTACCTTTACGGTCTTATTAAAACCCACAAACCTGGTAACCCTATGCGCCCTATTATTAGCTCGGTGGGCTCTATTACTTATAAACTCTCCAAATGGCTTGTCAAAGTCTTGTCCCCCATTCTCGGAACTATCTCTGATTCACATGTAAAAAATTCCATGGATCTTACGGAAAAATTGAATAATGCACGTACTGAAACTAACGATAAATTGATTAGTTTTGATGTTTGCTCATTGTTTACAAAAGTGCCGATTGACGATATGCTTGACTTTCTCTCCCAAGAATTACATAAGTATGACCTGCCACTACCTTCACACATTGTTTTGGAACTCATTAAGCTTTGCATCAAAGACTGTAAATTCACTTTCAATAACGAGTATTATCAACAAGTTTTTGGGATGGCTATGGGCAACCCCTTATCGCCCCTCCTCTCCAATATTTATATGGAGTTTTTCGAAATTACCTATATTCCGAGAATCCTGGGGGTTGGCATCCCTTGGTTGCGGTACGTCGACGATATTTTGTGTATCTGGCCCATGAATCGTGACCTGGATAGCTTCCTCCTTCAGTTAAATGATCAAGTCCCCTCCATTAAGTTTACTTTAGAAGTTGAGCAAGACAATTCAATCCCATTTTTGGATGTGCGTGTACATAGGGAAAGCCCAGGTTTTAAGTTTAGTATCTATCGGAAAACGACAAACAATTTGTCCTACGTACACTTTTACTCGGGACATGATACCCCCACTAAGAAGGCCATATTTTCATCAATGTTTCTCCGCGCCCTTAGGATCGCCAGTCCGGAATACATCGATGCCGAATTGGAAAAAATCAACGGTATTGGAAGTGATTTGTGTTATCCATCTGCGTTTATGGAATCTTGTCTCAACAAGGCAAAACGAACTTTCTATCGTGTCAATATTAACACTCGTACTTTGTCAAAAAATATTTTAGTACTTCCATTTTTCCCGGGCTTTTTAGGCATTGCTAATGTACTTAAACTTTTGGATATTAATGTAGTATTTTCATATAACAATATTGTGAAAAATATCATAGTATAAAATAGCCCTACCAATAATTCAGGCATTATCTATAAAATTGGTTGTAAACAATGTGATTCCTTTTACATAGGTCAGACGGGAAAGGATTTGCACACACGTATAAAACAGCATCAATATTCCGTTAGAACAGGACAGTTGTCCAGTGCCCTTTTTGTCCATTTGTCAGAGTTAGCCCACTGTATTGATTGGAATAATGCTTCAGTTTTATTCCATTCAAGCAACATTGTTAATAGAAATATTCTTCAGTCTGCCATTATCCAACTTTCAAATAACTTCAACATAAGCAAAGGTCTTTTTCAACTCGATCCTGTTATGTTGAATTCCTTTAAAAAGATTTAGATAAGAAGGGTAAAACATTAAATCTTTGGTAAACTTGTCTTCTACTTTATTAACTTTTAATTTGCATTTTATTTTTTTATATATATCGAAACCTGACCATAGGCAGCATTGTTAAAACCCGGACAGAGTTCCAGTATAAATTTGTATTTTTATAATCCATTTGATCTTGTGCTAAAAATCGATTAACTTTTAATTTGCATTTTATTTTTTTATATATATCGAAACCTGACCATAGGCAGCATTGTGTTAAAACCCGGCAGAGTTCCAGTATAAATTTGTATTTTTATAATCCATTTGATCTTGTGCTAAAAATCGATATTTTTCCTTACAAATCTGTACGCCTCACTGGTAATCCTTTAAGGTTTTAATTTTTAATTTTTTATTATTTTTACTTCTCTGTTTATTGTATATATATGTATGTATGTATGTATGTATGTATTTGTATATATAGATATGTATGTATATATATATATATATATATATGTGTGTGTGTGTATGTATGTTATTTATTTTTTCTTTTTTTCTTTCTGTAACCTATATATAGGCTTAACCTTTTTATGTACTTCAGTGTTCCTGAGGATGTCATTAGACGAAAGCGCTTGAGCACCATTTTGTGTTTCCTTTCCTTCGTGGTTTTATTCATCATAAATATTTTTCACGTGTTACCTTCGTGAAATAATTTTCATATAATGCTCACCACGCGTTCCTTCGGCTTGCTGTTCCCTCTCTTGTCTCCGTTTGTGTCCGTGTTTTCTTCTACATTAATGAAGGGGCATGCAATTCGTATCCGACGGAAGTTTCTTACTAAGTGTCTGGAGGAGCAAGTTCTTCCCAAATCCCTGCTTCCGATTCGCCTCAGACAAATTGACGACCATCCGTTCAACAACTTCAGCAGATTAATTTTAAAGAAACATATTGAAGTCACCAGACAAAATGAGTGGTCCGCCTTCAAAAATTTAAACATCGCCAAACATAATTTTGTAACCGTTATTCCCCAACCGTGGATCCAACCTTTGTTTGATGAAATTTACAACGAGTTGCGTCGGAGAACTACTTCACTTCGTAACATTTTGGATCGAAAAATTAAAAGTCTCATTCGAGATAGTCAGTGGAGTAAAAAAGCAAGCTCAAAGTGTGTTTTGAACCTTTCTTCGAAAAACATTAGTGACGATGCAAAAAGTGCCCTTGGATATGGTATGTCCTTTTTTATTGTTAAAAAACCTTCGGCTTTACAAATTTGTTACAGTCTCGCGTGTTTTGAAAAACAGTGTAATCTCCCTCAGTATTTGTTTAACATAGTTAAAGGCCTCGTTTATAGTGCGGCGAATGGTAATTACGAAGATAACTTTCCTAAACGTTTTCGCAATAGCCTCTCACAATTAAAAAAAGATGGGGAGCTCCATATTACTAAAGCAGACAAGGCTAACACCATAGTTATTATGGACAAAGTGGACTACATCGGAAAGATGAACGAGCTTCTCCAGGACCCCGCCACATACACCAAACTTAGGAAGAACCCGCAGGATGACGTCATCAAATCATTTAATAGTGGCTTGAAACGCCTTCTCAAAGATCATAAGAACTTAATTCCGCTTTTCATGTCCACTTCACCTGCTCTGCCCTACCTTTACGGTCTTATTAAAACCCACAAACCTGGTAACCCTATGCGCCCTATTATTAGCTCGGTGGGCTCTATTACTTATAAACTCTCCAAATGGCTTGTCAAAGTCTTGTCCCCCATTCTCGGAACTATCTCTGATTCACATGTAAAAAATTCCATGGATCTTACGGAAAAATTGAATAATGCACGTACTGAAACTAACGATAAATTGATTAGTTTTGATGTTTGTTCATTGTTTACAAAAGTGCCGATTGACGATATGCTTGACTTTCTCTCCCAAGAATTACATAAGTATGACCTGCCACTACCTTCACACATTGTTTTGGAACTCATTAAGCTTTGCATCAAAGACTGTAAATTCACTTTCAATAACGAGTATTATCAACAAGTTTTTGGGATGGCTATGGGCAACCCCTTATCGCCCCTCCTCTCCAATATTTATATGGAGTTTTTCGAAATTACCTATATTCCGAGAATCCTGGGGGTTGGCATCCCTTGGTTGCGGTACGTCGACGATATTTTGTGTATCTGGCCCATGAATCGTGACCTGGATAGCTTCCTCCTTCAGTTAAATGATCAAGTCCCCTCCATTAAGTTTACTTTAGAAGTTGAGCAAGACAATTCAATCCCATTTTTGGATGTGCGTGTACATAGGGAAAGCCCAGGTTTTAAGTTTAGTATCTATCGGAAAACGACAAACAATTTGTCCTACGTACACTTTTACTCGGGACATGATACCCCCACTAAGAAGGCCATATTTTCATCAATGTTTCTCCGCGCCCTTAGGATCGCCAGTCCGGAATACATCGATGCCGAATTGGAAAAAATCAACGGTATTGGAAGTGATTTGTGTTATCCATCTGCGTTTATGGAATCTTGTCTCAACAAGGCAAAACGAACTTTCTATCGTGTCAATATTAACACTCGTACTTTGTCAAAAAATATTTTAGTACTTCCATTTTTCCCGGGCTTTTTAGGCATTGCTAATGTACTTAAACTTTTGGATATTAATGTAGTATTTTCATATAACAATATTGTGAAAAATATCATAGTAAAAAATAGCCCTACCAATAATTCAGGCATTATCTATAAAATTGGTTGTAAACAATGTGATTCCTTTTACATAGGTCAGACGGGAAAGGATTTGCACACACGTATAAAACAGCATCAATATTCCGTTAGAACAGGACAGTTGTCCAGTGCCCTTTTTGTCCATTTGTCAGAGTTAGCCCACTGTATTGATTGGAATAATGCTTCAGTTTTATTCCATTCAAGCAACATTGTTAATAGAAATATTCTTGAGTCTGCCATTATCCAACTTTCAAATAACTTCAACATAAGCAAAGGTCTTTTTCAACTCGATCCTGTTATGTTGAATTCCTTTAAAAAGATTTAGATAAGAAGGGTAAAACATTAAATCTTTGGTAAACTTGTCTTCTACTTTATTAACTTTTAATTTGCATTTTATTTTTTTATATATATCGAAACCTGACCATAGGCAGCATGTGTTAAAACCCGGACAGAGTTCCAGTATAAATTTGTATTTTTATAATCCATTTGATCTTGTGCTAAAAATCGATTAACTTTTAATTTGCATTTTATTTTTTTATATATATCGAAACCTGACCATAGGCAGCATTGTGTTAAAACCCGGCAGAGTTCCAGTATAAATTTGTATTTTATAATCCATTTGATCTTGTGCTAAAAATCGATATTTTTCCTTACAAATCTGTACGCCTCACTGGTAATCCTTTAAGGTTTTAATTTTTAATTTTTTATTATTTTTACTTCTCTGTTTATTGTATATATATGTATGTATGTATGTATGTATGTATTTGTATATATAGATATGTATGTATATATATATATATATGTGTGTGTGTGTATGTATGTTATTTATTTTTTCTTTTTTTCTTTCTGTAACCTATATATAGGCTTAACCTTTTTATGTACTTCAGTGTTCCTGAGGATGTCATTAGACGAAAGCGCTTGAGCACCATTTTGTGTTTCCTTTCCTTCGTGGTTTTATTCATCATATATATATATATATATATATATATATATATATATACATACTGTATATATAAAAGTAACGTTTAAGTAATGTTCTCTTACATGTTTATTGAGGACGCCGTCGGCATCTGTATCATAGAGCCGAAATATAACTGAAACATAAAAAATAATTACTTTCAAGTAGTTAGAATATCTTTACTTCCCTTACTCACTAAAATTGGAAATTATTTAGAAGAGGTGTGGGTGTTCATCATCTTTCGAGAACTGAACTACCCTTAAACTTTGACCTAGTCTTGCCCGTACTTAACTGCCTTCCACTCCTCCCATCCGCACCTCCTCCCACGTCCATACCTTACAACTACTGTCATGTTCCCTCTCATTTTATTTTCATTTTTTTACCGTACTAAAAAATTGTAAGTAAGCATAAAAATGGAAATTTTTAAAAATGAAGATGTCTTCAAAACGTTACGTCATCAGATAAGAAATTAATTAGATTCTTATAATCGTTGCGTTCATTTTCGTTGAATTTTTTTTTTTGTAATTACTCTTATATTGTATAGTTAATGTAATTTGGGAGAAATGCCTGGTTGGGCATCCTTCATTTAAACGCTGTAAATAAAGTTAAATCTTGTTTTAACTTATTCCTTGAATCCATAATGAAACTATCAAAATGACTACATTCAATACAATGTTTTATAAAAATGAATTAAAACGGAAGGTACAATCGGTTCAAAAAAGTTCTGTCGTGAAAATGCATGGTTCTAACCAACATTTATTGGTAAGAAACGTGGAATTTCACGGCAGGACATTTTGAACCCGATTGTACATATCTAATTCAAAATAAATTATGAAGCCGTCAATGATATTAAAATTTATTGCCATGAAATTTAGTACGGATTTTATCTTGTGACGTCAGTGAATAGTGAAAATAGTTTCTTTTTCCGTTCACGCCATACGCACGGAACCCAAAATGGCCACCTATCACAAATGTCACATGTTTTTAATCTGCACTTTTTAACCACACACCTAAACCTTGGCGTCTAGGTGGTGTAGTGATTAGCATCGCTAACTATGAATCCATCGGCCCCGGGATCGAGACCCGGTGACGGCAGGCGGCGCGCAGCAAAACCCAGCTGTTTATCCTTCCACACAATGTAAAATCGGTTGGTAGATAAATGGGTACCCTGGGTAGCCTAATGGTTACGACGCTGGGCTGCTACTGCTGCTGATCAGGAGGTCGTGAGATCGAGTCCGGGCAAGTATTTTGTAATTTCTAGCTACCCGTGGTGGAGCGTGGTTCGGATTCCACGTTAAAGGTGGGTTGACAAGCTTGATCTTCAACAAAATGAAAAATTCGAGCGGAAACAAAACCAAGGTTAACCAAAGTACATCAATTAGTTTGGAAGGCCGAGATAACCATAGTAAAATATTTCCGCCAATCACAACAATTCTCATACTCGAATATTAAATATTGAAAAAAATCCAACAAATCTTTTTAAACTGAGGCCTTGAAAGTAAAGCTTATTTTTTCATGTAAAAATGGCTTCATTTCCATCAATTTGAGGTGGAACTGCACAAAAAATTAATAGAATGATAGGTTTCAATCAATATTTAAATTGAAATACCTTGAAATATATATCTTCGATGGTTGGTTTATATATATATATATATATATATATATATATATACAGTATATATATATATATACACACACACACACACACACCTTTGGTATAACCTTTGCTTAGCTTCCGCCCGAATTGTTCATTCTGACGAAGGTCAAGCTTTTCCCTCCACCTTAGACCTACAGTTTAACGTGGAATCCGAACCACGGCCCATCAGCAGCCCAGCGTCTTAACCACTAGACCACCTAAGGGTACCCATTTATCTACCAACCACTTTCTTTATTGTGTGGAAGGATGAACAGCTGGGTTTTACTGCGGGCCTGCTGCTCGGGTCTCGAACCCGGGGCCGATGGATTCGTGGTCAGCGACGCTAACCACTACACCACCGAGGCGCAAGGTTTTATATATATATATATATATACACACACACACACACACTGTATTATATAAATATATATATATATATATATATATAATATATATATATATACTCCCTGGAAAGAAGAAGAGAGAGGTACACCATAATCTGCATGTAGAAAATGCTCGAAAAACTGGTACCAAACATCAAACTAAACCCAATTACCATTTAAACAACGCTGGAAAATAGGAAAGGCAGAATGTGTAGTGTTCCCAAATTAAAGCCCCGACAAGGGACTCATCAACACTGAAGGAAAATAGCTTGGTTGTCAGGGGGCCAAGACTTTTTAACCAGCTTCCAAAGGACCTCAGATACGTTACAGGGGTCAAAGTTGAAGTCTTCAAGAGAAGACTAGATGCCTGGTTCAGGACGGTATCAGATGAGCCGGGTGTACCTGGCTATATGCGGTGGAGAGCGCAAGAAAGCAACTCGCTCCTCCACCAAGCCAGACCTAGAGACTTAATCTTGGTGTGAAGAGAGTCCAACACACGGAACATCAACGAGGTTAACGAGGATACAGTGTGGGCCACAATGATGTATCATTTTATAATATTGTTAATTTGTAACTAATGCATGGTTTATCTTATTTTTCAGGTTGAAGTGTTAGTAGTATGGGTGCAAAATGTTAGCGAGCAATTGCAATGTTGCAATGTTGCCCCTTGCTGCAAGCCCCCTTCCCCCTTGTTGCATGACCCCCAGGGTGCCACAAAAACGGAAAAAAAGAAAAAAGGGGTAATAGGGGAGAGGAAGGATGACCTCCCCCCAAAGGGGTCCCTAACTTTGGGGGAGTAGCTGGGACGGCCTTACTCCCAAAGGGGTATCCTAACCTAAGAAGGTAAACCTTAATCTAAGAAGGAGAGAGAGAGAGAGAGAGGGAGAGAGAGAGAGAGAGTTACAAGGAAAAGACTTAGTAGTATCTCAAAAGGCCTTGCGGCCCATACCGAGGAGGGACCAATGGCAACGGGTGCCAGGGAAAAATTCATACACCCTCAAATAGTGTGCAAGATTCGGTCTAACCTTTTCTTGGACAGATCCACAGAAGAACTGTTCACAACTTCTGAAGGTAGCCTGTTCCGCGTGTTACAGATCTTATACGTAAAGTAATTCCCACACGCACTAGTCCTAAACCGTTTCAAATCCAACTTCCAACCATTGTTGCGAGTTGGGTTATCATTTAAACTAAACATGTTTCTAAAATCGACATTCTTGAACCCGTGTAAGAAGTTAGAAACCTCGATGAGTTGACCGCGCAGCATCCGAGTTTCCAGCGAAAACAAATTCAGGGCGCGTAAGCGTTGGTTGTAGCCCATATGCCTAACGGAAGGGATTAACTTTGTGGCCCTCGCCTGCACTCGCTCCAGCCTCTCAATATCTTTCCTGAGGGTGGGCGACCAGAACTGCACAGCATACTTCAGGTGCGACCAAACCAGAGAACTGTACAGAGAGAACACAATCTCCTTGTTCCGAAATCGAAATTGTCTCCTGATATAACCTAACAACTTCTGAGCTTTCTTTTCCACCTCTACGCACTGTTTCGTAAACTTAAGGTCACTGCTAATTAGCACACCCAAGTCCTTTTCCAAATCAGTCGCCTCGATATTACTCCCCAACATGGAGTAGTCCGACTTGGGATTGGCGTAGCCAATGTGCATCACCTTACATTTACCTAAGTTTAACGGCATTTGCCATTTTTCGGACCACTCTTCTATCCTACCTAGCTTCGCACGCAGTTGCTCGATCGCCTCTGGCATCCCAACATTGGCCCCAAGCTTGGTGTCATCAGCGAATATGGCGATTCTACTAACGATGCCACCGTCGATATCATTTATGTAAATGATAAACAACAGTGGCCCCAAAACGGAACCCTGAGGAACCCCGCTAGTGACCGAGGCCCAACACGAACTAGCCCCTTTAATTACAACCCTCTGCCGCCTATTCTTCAGCCAGTTTTCTATCCAGCTACCTACTTCCCCACCGATACCCAGCGCGCGCACTTTGGCCATTAGCCGGCGGTGAGGTACCTTATCAAAGGCTTTCTGAAAGTCGAGATAAAGTATATCAATCGCCCTACTCTTATCATACTCACTCAACATGAGGTGGAAAAACTCGAGCAAGTTGGTGAGACATGACCTATGCCGTCTAAACCCATGTTGGGAGTCTCCAAGCAGCTTGTAGGAATCCAAATGGTCAACGATCCTATCCGTATTATCTCCTCTAATAATTGAGAGAGAGAGAGAGAGAGAGAGAGAGAGAGAGAGAGAGAGAGAGAGAGAGAGAGAGTTACAAGGAGTTACAAGGAAAAAAAGTACCTCAAAAGGCCTTGCGGCCCATACCGAGGAGGTACCAATTGCAACGGGTGCCAGGGAAAATTTTCTACACCCTTAAATAGTTTGCAAGATTTGGTCTAACCTATTCTTGAACTGATCCACAGAGGAACTGTTCAGAACTTCTGAAGGTAACTTGTTCCACGTGTCACAGATCTTATACGTAAAGTAATTCCCACACACACTAGTCCTAAACCGTTTCAAATCCAACTTCCAACTATTGTTGCGAGTTGGGTTATCATTTAAACTAAACATGCTTCTAAAATCGACATCGCTGAACCCGCGTAAGAGCTTGAAAACCTCGATGAGTTGACCGCGCAGCCTCCGAGTTCCAAGCGAAAACAAGTTCAGGGCGAGTAAGCGTCGATTGTAGCCCATATGCCTAACGGAAGGGATTAACTTTGTTGCCCTTGCCTGCACTCGCTCCAGCCTCTCAATATCTTTCCTGAGGGTGGGCGACCAGAACTGCACAGCATACTTCAGGTGCGGCCGAACCAGGGAATTGTACAGAGAGAACACAATCTCCTTGTTCCGAAATCGAAATTGTCTCCTGATATAACACAACAGCTTCTGGGCTTTCTTTTCCACCTCTACGCACTGTTTCGTAAACTTAAGGTCGCTGCTAATTAGCACACCCAAGTCCTTTTCCAAATCAGTCGCGTCGATATTGTTCCCCAACATGGAGTAGTCCGACTTGGGATTGGCGTAGCCAATGTGCATCATTTTGCATTTACCCAAGTTAAACGGCATTTGCCATTTTTCGGACCACTCTCCTATCCTACCTAGGTCCGCACGCAGTTGCTCGATCGCTTCGGGCGTCCCAACATTGGCCCCAAGCTTGGTGTCATCAGCGAATATGGCGATTCTACTGACGATGCCACCGTCGATATCATTTATGTAAATGATAAACAACAGTGGCCCCAAAACGGAACCCTGGTGAACCCCACTAGTGACCGAGGCCCAACACGAACTAGCCCCTTTAATTACAACCCTCTGCCGCCCATTCTTCAGCCAGTTTTCAATCCACCTACCTGTTTCCCCACCGATACCAAGCGCGTGGACTTTCGCCATTAGCCGGCTGTGAGGTACCTTATCAAAGGCCTTCTGAAAATCGAGATAAAGTATATCAATCGCCCTACTCTTATCATACTCACTCAACATGAGGTGGAAAAACTCGAGCAAGTTGGTGAGACACGACCTATGCCGTCTAAACCCATGTTGGGAGTCCCCAAGCAGCTTGTAGGAATCCAAATGGTCAACGATCCTATCCGCTATTATCCCCTCTAATAATTTACCTACAACTGAAGTGAGACTAATGGGACGATAGTTCCCTGGACTTTCATGATCCACTTTTTTAAAGATAGGGGTCACATTGGCTTCCCTCCAGTCACCAGGCACCTGGCCCGTCTCCAACGATTTGTTGAAGACTGTAGCTAGATGGGGAGCCACCTGGTCGCACACGTCCCGCAACACTCTGGGGAGAAACTGGTCTGGCCCACGAGCCTTAAACGCGCTCAGTTTGTCTATTCTATCGGCAACGACTGTCGCGGTATATCGAACACTATCCAGGCCAGCACCTTTGTGCCTGACGCCTGGCTCGGGGATGACGCGAGTGTCCTCTCCCTGGTGAGGCACTCCAAAGAGAGAGAGAGAGAGAGAGAGAGAGAGAGAGAGAGAGAGCATCCATGCGCATAATGATAGCTCAGGGTATCAACATTTGGTATATATGAAGGGTTGTCAGATAGCACTATTTATTTTAATTTTTTATATATGGAGGGTTGTCAGATATTTTTTAATTACTTTTATATGGAGGGTTGCAAGATATTTATTTTAATTATTTATATATATGGCGGGTCTGCCAGATATTTATTTTAATTATTTATATGTGAAGGGGTTGCCAGATAGCAATATTTATTTTAATTATCAGAGATAGCCATATTAAGAGAGTAATTTCATTAACGGTATACATATACAATAATGGCTCAGTCCATTTGGTAGCGCCTCCAACTACCAGCTGTAGGAAATGGTAAAATGTTTAGTCATTCCTTATATATAACTAAAATTCAATTCACTTAACCTTTACATATATATTACAGAGAGATGTTCACATGAGGTAGTAGTATTAAGAGAATAATTTCATTAACGATATACATATACATTAATGGCTCAGTCCAGTTGGTAGCGCCTCCAGCTACCAGCAGCGGCAGGAATGGTCAAAAGCTTATAAAGAATCCGCCTTGGTCATCCTTCATGCATTAAAAAAGTTCCGGGACTGATTATTCTCCTTCGTAACAAGTACATCACTGTTTATTTAGCCGAATTATTGGAAATAATTTCATGACATATATAGAAAATAAATATGCAATCAAAATAGTTCATTCTATGCACACTTTAAACGATATATATATATATATATATATATATATATATATATATGGTTAGGTGTCATGTTGGATAATATTTAAGCTTCATTATTGCAGCAGCTTTTATTCAGATGTTGAAGCTTTCTGGATGCCCTAGCCATTTCACCAGGTACATTTTTCTCTTTCCTGAACCTTTGCTGCCCAAAACTTTTTGAATTTTAAACACATTTTTTCCTAAATTAAATGTCACTTTCTGCAACTCCTCTCGGTAAAAGCCTCCTGCGATTTCTTCCCCCTTCAAATCTTCAACGTAATACAGCATTATCTCGCCTTTAGGTCTTATAGCCCTAACTTCAAAAATTTCTCGGGTCCAACCTTCCTCAAATCCCTTCGCGAATTTATTACCCGAACGCGACAGCCTTACATAAACATTGATTTTGAAACGCACAGAGTGTGGCGGTATTCTATGAATATCCCTTCTCACCTCATGCTCTGTGTGCGTACCTCTTTCTTGAACCTCGTTAGGTATTATCCCAATCGTACGGTGGTGTGAACGGTCGTAGGATGAGGCCAGCGACTCCAGAATGTCTATATATCTGTATGTGTTTTTATGTGTGAAATAGCAATGTATGCGTTCCTTTATGGTACGTTGAACTCTTTCAGCTAAAGAGGCCTTATGTATAGAATTGGTAGTGTAGTAGCTGATATTAAACTCTGTCAACATGCTCTGAAAAGTTCGGCCTATAAATTCTTTCCCCATATCCGTACAAAAATAGCCAGGAATCCTGTTTTCTTTCAACATCAACGTTTTGGTGGCTTTAGCAACTGTTTCAGGCGATTTATTTTTCAGAGAAATTAGCTACAGATATCTAGGGAATACATCTATTATGAATACGATGTATCGGTAGCCATAATTATAAAGTGAATATCTTTGCATGTCTGTTAAATCCGCTTGCCAAATAGAGTCAATCGAAGCCTCTGTTGTCTTGCTGTTTTAAACCTTTTTTTTCACCTGTTTATGAAGTGTATAAGCATCCTGCTCTCGCAAATCCTCTCAACATCTTTTTTCCCTACCCCATCATTATAAGACCTCTGTACGGTCTATCAACACCGCCGTAGAAGGCTGGGCTAGAAATGTCATAATAACGTTTTCTTAATATGTTAGCCGTGTGTGTACAGGAAAAGTCCTAAGAGCCCCTTGTATGTTCGATCAATGATCACGTGACTCCTCCTACTACCTGGGCATATCTCTACCCCTGCGTGCTCAGTTGACCGCTGCAAGCCCTGGATCTCAGACGTGTATTTGAAGAAATCTCATGTGGACGAAAAATAGTGATGGATACCTTTAATATTGCGTACTCGACGTTTATGATGTGGTATTGTGGTATCCAAAGGGTACGGTATCATAGGTACCAGGCACCTGGTAACGTTTCCTATAGATGTTACGACACACTTTCGTACCTCTAAGTTCCTTCACGCCCCCCAGCTTCTGGGCCCGAAAATTGTTGGTTCCTACAGTCAGTTGGGGCGGTTGGTCACCCTCATCTTCCAACCACACTAGATCCTTCAACGACCGCTGCAAGCCCTGGATCTCAGACGCGTATTGGAAGAAATCTCACGTAGACGAAAAATAGTGATGGCTGCCTTTAATATTGCGTGCTCGACGTTTATGAAGTGGTATTCGATAAAGTGTGAAGATGTGGTGGATGCTGAAAAACTCCCTTGCCCTCGCTCCTATGAGACTCTTAAGGCTACATTGAACCGTGCGAAGCTTGATGAAAAAGAGGTTCAAATACTCTACGGCTATTCTGGCAAGAGCATTGCAGGATTTCGTGGCACAATCGATGTAATGGGCTATGTTGTAGGACTAAACTGTATAAAAGCTTACATATAAGGTACACAAAAGGTATACCGTGAAGTGGATGAAACAACACGTGTAGAAGAGAAGCAACAGGTATGGTTTCTGAGTGTTGTTGATGAGTGGAGTGACAAGCGGTATTATGTCATGATGCATCATACCGAGTACTCGTACCCTGCGTCTGAAAATGTAAATCTTGTCATAATGGATAATCTGAAATATTTTTACCGCTACATTAATATATATTATGACGAGGTCTGCAGTGAGATTGTGGCTTAAGGCCTGCGTGAGTTTTTAATAGAATTTAGAGACGAGTATCGCTTGCTAGGCAAAAATGAAAAATATGGGCACATGTTTCTCCCAAATAGTGCGACGGAGTGTGAATAAAATGTGTCTAGTTCGTGAAAATCACTCTGAACAAAAATTTCTGGGGCGCATTCTGGGGAGTGGGAGTGATAAAACATTAAGGCCGATATTACTTCGTGTGTCGCAGATGAAAAAAGTTCTCTAAACATTTGCCCAGTATAATGTGGCACAAGTATTCACATGACTTTCATGTTGGAACAAACCCGTACTCGAAACATTAACGCTTGGTATGACTCACCCGTGTGACTCTTTTCCCACACCTGTCTCCGTGCCAAACCGCGCACCGGCTGCTCATAGTCATCTCAGAGCTTGAACCGTCCGGACGTGCACTCCTCACAATAGAATACGATGGAGCTTCCTTTGAGCAGTATTCTCAATGCCGTATACGATGCGTCCGTGACGAAGTCATTGCGTGTGTTCAGGCGTAAAACCGGTGCCCTTAACTATGTACTAGAAACGACTTGTAGACAAACAAACTCTGGTAAACGTAATCTTGTTTATTTAAGTGTTGAGGAGATAAATAGAATCTTTGTCATAGTTGAGAAGTGGAGCTAGGATCGTTATAAGAGAGCAGATTAGTGATACCTCCTCATACGCCATTGTTTGTGCGTTGTGTATAAATAACGGTCAACCATGCATTGATATAAGGCTGATGTGGAAGAATGCGTCTGATAATAACGTTCTTGTCCCTACGCAAAACCGATTTATCCTCGACAGAATGTTTGAAATCGTCGGTTTCCCCAAGCTAAAGCCTATATTAGACGAACGTATTATGGATATGCTTTATTTTGATACGGTTCTTGAATGCGCATACACCGCTCTGCTCGACTGGTTTACCTTGTGTAGTAATGAAAATGGCGAGAATGGTCTGGAACTGGATGCTTATTTAAAAGGTTTAGATTCTTCGAAATATCATGAACTTTGGTACAAAGGACTTGAGCGGTACAGGGCAGAGCTCACCCACACCGCTCACCCTGAAGAACTGTTTCTTTATATAATGAGCAGCTGTCGCTACGACTTAGAAGATCGCTTCAACTACCGATATGCATTGTGAAGAAGAGTTCACGGTTGAAAAGCTTGGATCGGTAAGAATAAACCTTCGATTTGAAAGGAGTGTTTATAAACTTGAATTTAATAATGATGTTGTGGCTAACGATGCCGTCTTTGTGCGTGCTTTCGATTGCATTCTGTCCGTGTTTAAAGAGAGTGATAACTTGCCAACCGAATGTAAAGTGGGCACAAAAATAGTCTTGAACGAAATGAAGGCCCTTTACATCAAGTATAGGCAGGCACCCCTATAACTTGAGCGGTGAAATAATGTTAAATCGTATTTATTGCATAGTGCAAAGCAACATTAATGTAACTGTAGACTCGATCACGTGTGAGTTTAGTATTTTAGTTAAGCGCATTAGAACATAATGTGTATGTATTTTGATGTATATTGTTTTGCAGTATATTTATTTGTTAAAATTTTATTAATATAAATGTGTATATAGATTTCTCCTGTACAATTATTATTATTTTGATGTTTATATTCCATTTTGAATATATATTTCTTTATTTTCGATTAAATAATTGTTTTGCATCTAAATAAACAGAATGATGTACTTGTGTTTTATTATCCAACAAATGCTTTCCTTGGTGTATATAAAAACGATATTAAGGAATAACTGGGGAGATGGGAATATATATAAACGTTTGCTACACTAAATATATATGAGGTCTTCCGAAGCAAAGGTAGCACAAGCGCCATCCGGGGCAAAAATGAGTTATACCCACTGAGAGGTTCTTCAGACCGTATACTATCATATGGTAATGGATGAATTGCAGAAACGCCAATGTTCGTATCGAAAGTCCCGCGAAAAATAATGCGTTATCTCTGCCCGAAGGTCGCATAACTTTCAACGCGTTTTCTGACGATTAAAAAAGATGGCGCTTGTGCTACTTTTGCTTCGGAAGGCCTCATATATATGTATACACTATACCAAATGGCTGGTTACGCCTTGTAAACCAACTGGCTGCTTAAGACAACTGGCGGATTTCTAAGCCAACAAGCCATTTACGCCTTCTAAGCCAACAAGCTGATTAGGACCTTATAAGCCAAGTGCAAAGACCAAGAGCTTTATTATGTGTCTGGTGGGCCCAGACGAAGGATGCTCTCTCTCTCTCTCTCTCTCTCTCTCCCCCCGCAGGGGGTATAAAGGTTATACACGTTCCTTCTGGGTGTTGTAATTCCTTTAGGTTCTCTCTCTTTCGGGAGGGCGGGTGAAGTCTGTTGTACAAACCTGTCCCGTGGGTTACTAGGACCCCTTCCCATCCCTACTCTGTCCTTTTAGCTTAGGTTAAGGATGCTCTCCTCTGACTAAATACTAAATTTTTTTTTTCCTACTCTTACTATTAGGACCCTACTGCTACCTCATGCGTGGGAAGAGAGGCTTTGGAACCTCTATAAACAACACCATTTCACTTCAGTTGTAGGTAAATAATTAGAGGGGATAATAGCGGGTAGGATTGTTGACCATTTGGATTCCTACAAGCTACTTGGGGACTCCAACATGGGTTTAGACGGCATAGGTCATGTCTCACTAACTTGCTCGAGTTTTTCCACGTCATGTTGAGTGAGTATGATAAGAGTAGGGCAATTGATGAGAAAGCCTTTGATAAGGTACCTCACCGCCGGCTAATGGCCAAAGTGCGCACGCTGGGTATTGGTGGGGAAGTAGGTAGGTTGATTGAAAACCGGCTGAAGAATGCCACAAAGTTAATCCCTTCCGTTAGGCATATGGCTACAATCGACACTTACGTGACGCGGGTTCAAAGATGTCGATTTTAGAAGCATGTTTAGTTTAAATGATAACCCAACTCGTAACAATGGTTGGAAATTGGTTTTGAAACGGTTTAGGACTAGTGTGTGTGGGAATTACTTTACCTATAAGATCTGTGACACGTGGAACAGGTTACCTTCAGAAGTTGTGAACAGTTCCTCTGTGGATCATTTCAAGAAAAGGTTAGACCAAATCCTGCACACTATTTAAGTGTGTAGAAAATTTTCCCCTTGTTTTCATTGGTACCTCCTCGGTATGGGCCGCAAGGCCTTTTGAGGTACTTCTTTTCCTTGTAACTCCTTGTAACTCTCTCTCTCTCTCTCTGGGCACCCTGGGGGTAGGGGGGTTGGCACCTTGCAACAAAGGGGGAAGGGGAGGGGTCTTACAACAAGGGGAGGGGCCTTGCAACAAAGGGGTGGGGATGGTCTTGCAACATTGGTCAACATTGCAATTGCAATTGCACTGTAACATTTTGAACCCATACTACTAGTGTTGTTCAACGAAATTTCGACGATGTTCGCAATTTTTCTATCCAACAGCGGATATTCACTTTAGACACGTATTTGGCCACAAAATCATTTGTTGCCACTAAGAGACGATTTCAAAGGGAATTTCCAGATGCAGGAATACTTCATCATAAAGCGATCCAACGTATTGCAGAAAAGTTTCAAAATACTGGGAGTGTTTGTGACCAGGTAAAGGGACACAATGGCCCAAAATTTACTGCAAGGATACTTGAAAAGATCCAGGCTGTAAAACGAGAATTATAAGCATCGCAGAAAGTCGACACGTAGGCTTTCTCAGGTGGTCGGAAGTTCGCGAACAATCTTGAGAAGAATCATTTACGACGATCTGAAGTTGTATCTCTATAAAGTGCAGTTATTACAAAGTCAAAATGATAGGAACAAAAGCGAAAGGCTTGAATTTTGTGAGAACATTTCCCAGCGAATACAAAAAGAACCAGACTTCTTGGACAATGTTGTCTTTAGTGACGAGGCTCACTTACATCTGAGTGGACATGTTAACTAGCAAAATATAAGGTTTAGAGCAGATTCCCAACCACACAAACATGTAACAGTTTGGTGCTCTATTGGACGTAAAGGTATCGTTTGACCTTTTTTCTATGAAAACAAAGTAGACCAATCTGTGACATTCAACACTGAACGATACATGGACATACTGAAAAAGAAATTTATTCCGGCACTAAGAAAAAGGAGAGATGTGAACGTGACTACAGTAATTTTTCAGGAAGATGGTGCACCCTTTCACACATCAAACACAGCACTAGACTTTCTGAGACGACACTTTCCGGGGCTCGGCTTATCTCGCGGCGCACAGAAAATTCATGGCCGCCATACTCCCCTGATTTGTCTCCCCTTGACTACTATCTCTGGGGGTATCTGAAGTCGAAAGTCTACGAGAACAACCCTCATACATTGCAAGATTTGAAGAACAACATTAGAAGTGAGATCCGGCTCAACCCAGAGGAGGTTCTTGGCAGAGCGATCGAGAATTTCACCGTCCGCGTGGCCGCTGTCATTCAGAGGCGAGGGGCTTGGACTGAACATATCATTAACTACTGACAATATATGCAATACCATTTATTAAAACTCACTACTTTTAGTTACAATAAAAACTTTGATGTTTTTTGTTTTTCTTGAGCCCAAAATAAACATGAATTCACAAACAAATATGTGACAGCATTTTCAAATGTGGTACATCATTGTGGCCCACCCTATATATATACCATATGTCCCACAAAAAAGTACACCCAACTTTAGATTGTACTAACTCCTCCAAAAATTGAGATATTTTGGATCTGTTTGTTTGATTTAATATAGCAAATTATTCTTTGTTAAAGTTCAGATTTATTCATGTTTAAACGATTTAGTGTTTAAGCATCTGCTTTTAACTGAAGGGTACAGCAAAATGGGTTGCGCGGAATGATCATGTCTCCCAGCCAGATAGCTCCTCTTGCTTTAACCAATGTGCTACTTTTTACGTCGAAGGATATTGCGAATATTTTTTTTAAATAATTCGAACTTTTGTATCCAAGATACGAGTCATAATATAAATGAAGAATCTGAATTACTAAATTTATAAATAACTTTGAAATCCTTATCATGCAGTTTACACGAAGGCAGCGCGTTCTCATGGTCACAACTTATCTGCAAACTAAAAGCTTAAAACAAGTTCAGAATACCTTCGAACTGCAATTTCCCGATAGAGCTTCTCCAACTAAACATACAATTTTGAAGAATGTTCGGAAATACAAAGAAGAAGGAACGGTCCTCAATTTGAACAAAGGACGTTCAGGCCATCCGAAGACGGCAAGAACAGACGAGAACATTCAGCATGTTCGGCATTTATTAGAGAGACATCCAAAAGTGTCCACCAGGCGAAATGGTACAGAACTCTCACGCATGTCATTTCATCGAATAGTTCGTGAGGATTTGAATTTGTACCCATACAGAATGGAAATTCGACATCAACTCATTGAAGGAGATCTACCTCGCCGCCTAAGATTTGCCCAGTGGTTTCTTGAAAAACCAGAAAGATTCACGGAACAATTAGTGGTTGGAGATGAGGCGGCCTTTTTTATGAATGGTCTAGTGAACAGACAAATCTGCCGTCAGTATGCACCAAAAAATCATCCACCTGACAATCATATCTACGAAAAGAATAACTCTAGACAAAAACCTTCTCTCTGGGTAGGACTGTGCGGTAATGGAGCGGTAATTGGCCCGGTCTTTTACGATGGTAATCTAAATGGTGAAGCTTACCTAGAAATGATAGACCGAGAAATCCTTCCACAAATACGTATTACTTATGGAAACCGATTTAATCGTATTTGGTGGGTGCAAGACGGAGCTCCTGCTCACAGGAGAGTTATTGTGAAGGAACGCTTGCAGGAAGTCTTCCACCAAAGAGTAATTGCTACAGGCCATGACATTGAATGGCCTCCCAGAAGCCCTGACTTGACCCCGTGTGATTACTTTTTATGGGGTCATTTGAAAAATAGAGTATTTGCATCACAACCTATCAATTTAGATGATTTGAGGACTCGCATCACAGCTGAAATCAACTTGTTAAAAGACAATCCAGATCTTATCAAAAGAGTGATGGGGAAGATGAGAGCTCGACTCCAGATTTGTATCGATAGGAATGGCGGTCATGTTGAAAGAAAACGAAACTAAGCCTAACTTTTGCAATAAGGAATAAAGAAAAATCTGCTTTGTATCTTATTAAAATTATGTTAAAGTATCTATTATTATGTATTTGTCTTTTCATTACATCGATAGCACACACATTATTTTTCATTGACCAATTTTGCGCAATCCATTTTGTTGTACCCTTCAGTTAAAAGCAGATGCTTAAACACTAAATCGTTTAAACATGAATAAATTTGAACGTTAACAAAGAATAATTTGCTATATTAAATCAAACAAACAGATCCAAAATATCTCAATTTTTGGAGGAGTTAGTACAATCTAAAGTTGGGTGTACTTTTTTGTGGGACATATGGTATATATATATATATATATATATATATATATATATATATATATATATATATATATATATATATATATGGGATGAATTTCACAATTAAACACTTGAAATGAATGAATGATGCAAACCCACAAGGAAAAAGAAAAATGATTCTAAGGCCTTTCGTGTATTCAGAAGTACACCTAGTCAGGGAATGTTCATTCCTTGACGAGGTGTTCTTCTAAATACACGAAAGCCTTGGAATCATTTTCTTTTTCCTTGTGGCTTTTCATTATATATATATATATATATATATTATATATATATATATATATATGTAATAGTAATAATGATTGGGATTGTTCAGTTTAACCTCGTTTGCAATATCACAGGTCATACGACAGAGGAGACCTACAGCTTTTCGTGAAATTCTAACCACTACTCTACTACCCGACAAATGAAGACCCAGAGAAGAGAAGCACTTTCCACGTTAAGCTGTAGTTCTAAGGTGGAGCAACAAACTTGATTTCGTCAGAATGAACAATTCGGCTGAAGCAAAACCAAGGATAACCACTATTGAAGGCCTAAACGGTTAAGGTTAACAATAGTAGGCAATTTTTTGTTTTATTTAAAAATAATAATTTGCTTATTATTAGATTTTTAATAGAGCAACCAATCACATGTAAGTGGTTTTTGTAGGTTAGGTTAGTAATTACGTTACGTTCGTGTAGACTGTAGAGTATAGTCATTAGATATTTAGATATTTGGGCGATTAATTACGCTGAACAACAAATTTTTACTTTTATTCTGTCTCAACAACAAACAAAGGTGGTTTATATGAAGTCGACGCTGCTGATTCCGAAAATGTTATTCATTTTGGCGTATCACGCATAGTTTCCATGAAATCTTAAAAAATATTATACAATTATTGTATAGGGTGTTTATTAAGTCCCTCTCTATTTCAGTGAAAACGCAGCAAAAAGGGTAAAATTCAATAACAATATAATAGAAGGTATACATTTAATGAATACTTAAGCATATGATTCTACATGAGCACCATCAGTATCTCTACAGAGTTCGAATCTGTCAGCAGCATTGCGGAACACATTTTGGAGCATGACAGGGGTTATTTTTGTAACTGCTGTTACGATACGAGCACGTAAATGTCCCAACTTCATTCAGATGGCATTTTAAACACCGTCGTCTTTCAACAAAATGAGGCACCTTGTCATTACGCAAACATTGTTCGGGAGTATCTAAATGAACGATTTCCACATCGGTGGATCAGACGTGGAGGCAACAGGCCCTGGGCGGCTCGATCTCCTGACCTAACGCCCTTGGATTACTTTGCATGGGGCTTTATCAAATCAAACGTCTATCGAACGAGGGTTACAGATCTGCAAGATTTACGTGCTCGTATCGTAACAGCAGTTACAAAAATAACCCCTGTCATGCTCCAAAATGTGTTCCGCAATGCTGCTGACAGATTCGAACTCTGTAGAGATACTGATGGTGCTGATGTAGAATCATATGCTTAAGTATTCATTAAATGTATGCCTTTTATTATCCTGTTATTGAATTTTAACCTTTTGCTACGTCTTCACTGAAATAGATAGGGACTTTATAAACACCCTGTATATTGTATATAATATGTATAATATTGTATATTGGATATAATTAATTAAATATTATACAAAATATTAAAAAATATTAACATCACACATACTAGAAGAGTAGCAATACACGCGCTGTAATAAGACAAATATCACAGCACATTACAGAACAACACACCGTATCACGCATAATTTCGTCACAAACAGCTTTTACTACAAAAAATTGAATATTTTTTCCAAAACATTAAAATGGAAATTTATCAAAAACTATACGTGATAGGAAAATAATAAGACCATTTTTTTTAATCAGCGTTAAAACCCTATAATAATGACATAAAACTTATCCTGAGACAAATCATTGTTGAACAGTGTTATTGTAGCCGAAATCCATTTTGGGACTCCAAATAAATCGCCTGACAGAGCATACAACCACGTGTAACTTTCTTTTCGTAAGCTAGGTTAGGTTAGGTAAGTTGGGTTAGGTTAGGTCAGATTTATTTGGAGCCCAATATGGATTTCGGGTAATATAATTAATCGGCCAAATATCTAAATATCTGATGAGTCCATACACTGCACGAACTACGATAGTTCCATGTTTAACTATTATTTATAGGTTTATAATTTATAACACAATTTCTATTTACCGAAAAAATTTATTCATGGTGTAAGAGGCTATTTGCAATTTATTAATCATCTTATTTTTTTTAAATAAAACAAATAAATTGTCCACCATTATTAACTTTTACCAGCCTAAACTTTATAATTAATGAAATAACAGGAGTATTCTCCTTAGATTTATTTAACTACAGTGCTCTACTGAAATATGATACAGTAATTCAAAATTCAAATTAAAAAAATATTCAAAAAAAGAATAAAAATGACAGAGTTTTACAATTTTTAGATATTTTCTATAACATTAATATATTCACAGCACTCTCATCTGAATAGGCCCTTGGAAGCACGGGGACTTTTTAGGCAAAATTAATAACATTTAGCTTATTTATTACATAAAACTAGTAAAAGTGGCAAGTAATAATAATACT
>JAJOZX010000148.1:490000-565000 GCA_023014485.1 Bathynomus jamesi
CCATTGAAAGCGCCACCTGAGGGGAAACTAACTAAAAATATTGGTGCTATAGAAAGAACTGACTTAGTCTTCTCTTCACAACCAGAAAACCCATTGTAGCTGCACAAATCATGTTATACAAACTACACCAGCAAAGAAAAGATGGCAAAACTACAAAAGATCAATGGAACTTCGAAGCAAAGCACAAATACAATAACTAGTACAATGCAGTACAAACCCAGTACATAAAGTCATACACCAAAAGTACCTGGACAGCGTAGTACAGTGAAGCTTGTTTGTTCGTTTGCTCTTTGGTGGACAGGAACTTCTTGACTATGACGATAATAATGACAATGAGGAGGAACATACAGATGACAAGATGCATACTAAGGTCCTAAGCATTTCATAAGACCTAATCTATAATAAGTGGCATAAAACAATGGTCTTCAAAGCATGCGGTCCTGGGTTGTACCTTGCACGAAGCTACACTATCGTGGCAACTAGTTAGAGCCCTTCCTTAGTGCTGGTCACACAGTCAGCTATGATAATATTCAGCAGATTGATACAACTTCAGCAGAAAACATTCTCAAATCAATGGACACAAATAAAAGAGCAGTTATACCACCAAACCTAGTGCCTGGACGATTTATACTCTTTACACGCGACAACATTGACATCAATAAATGTAGTTTTGATGGTAAAACTAGCTTTCACGCTACCCAGGTGGCATCATAGCAACGATGTTCAGGAGCAGATCTGAAGTTGTCAACTATCACAATTCACACATTCAAAGAATATGACACTCAGTCTTCCTCCAGCAATGGAGGACCTTATTACAACTAGTGGGGTTCAGTATGGAGAACGAACGAAGTCAATATCAGGCACTGGTTGGGAGGAGAACCCATGCTCAGTATCCAGTCCTTCCAGCACCTGATGTAGGTACGAGGTAAACGTTTTGGTTCTACTCCTCATGTCACTTCCTTCAGCCCCCAAAGTATGTTTGGAAATATTCAATTGCAAATGTACTACCAAATGCAGACGCTTACGGTGTGGATGCAGGAAAGCTGGTCTGCCATGCTGTTCAATCTGTGGCTACAGAAAAAGCTGAGAACTGTAACAAAGATATGCATAGGAGGCAAAACCATGCTACACCTTTGTTTTACATGTAATGTACTTTCTTGTAAATGTTAGTTGCCGGAGTAGCTTTTCCACATTGAATAAATCCATTGATTTTTATGAATTACTTTTCTTTGGCATTAAAACACTTCCATATTTTAGTTATGTTATCGAAAAATTTAAGTGTATTAATCACAGTTGTATTATCGTCATAATTGTTGCTAGAAATTTGTATCACATATATTTTGTGTACATCATTTGCTATATAAATTAAGGGTTTCCTTTGGGAACTCTGGGGATTCTTTTTACTTCCTATATGTTATAAATAGAAGAAGCTATTGTGAAATATCAGCAGTATATTCTATTACGGTTTGGTTTATACGTTACAGTCAATGTGTGAAACCAGTCATTTCATGTAATGCCTAAAAATTTCAGGCATTTCGCGTAATTCGATTAAGCGATTAGTGACTTCGTGAAGGTTAGGTTAGGTTAAGTTAGGATGATTAGGTTAGGTTAGATTAGGTTGGTTAGGTTAGTAATGCGTATTACTTATGTTTAAGGGTCACAGGTATTACGCGAAATGCCTGAAATTTTTAGGCATTACGTGAAATGACTAGTTTCACACACTGACTGTAACATATATACTTCTCAACAAAAGGACAAGTTATGAATTTAATGTCTGATCCGTAAATTCTAATATATGACATTTTTAACTCAAAATTTTAACATCTAAATGTAAAACTTGAGCTTGGCAGACACCAGGAATGGACTTAGCATACTGAAATTATGTTAATAAAAATTTTTGCCAACGTTTCCCCCAAAATGTCTTGGGTTCTGTTTTATGGAAAATTCGCCCAGGATAATATATTGAAATAATATATTGAAAAAAAGCCATAAAACACTTTTTTTTCAAATAAAGCTTTGCGTTTTCAGATATTTTGCTCTGAGCTTGAAATTATAAAAATGTTACCATGCCCCATCTTTCCCCCTCAAAAATCTTTTTTAATTTTTTTCATTTTTTCAGTAAGATTTTTGTTGGAAAGCTTTCTATCCAATAATTATCCTTCAAGTGTCAAAAACATTGATTGTAGCGTATATTTTTTTTTAGAAATATTTTTATGTTCATTTACTTTGAATTTCTTATTTTGGGAAAAGTGCAGATATATATTTGAATTTATCCCGTTGCATCTCATTTTTACTGTCTTCTCCTCAATTCTACGGGAAGAATTACATGTGCCTCGGTGGTGTAGTGGTTAGCACCGCTGACTATGAATCCACCGGCCACGGGTTCGAACCATGGTGACGGCAGGTGGCACACAGCAAACCCAGCTGTTCATCCTTCCACACAATAAAAATTGGTTGGTAAATAAAGGGGTACCCTGCGTAGCCTAGTGGTTAAGACGCTGGGCTGCTGCTGCTGCTGCTGATTGTGAGATCGAGTCTGGGCGAGGACTTTGTAATTTCTGACCGTCCGTGGTGGGCGTGGTTTGGATTCTACGTTAAACTGTAGGTCTAAGGTGGAGTGACAAGCTTGACCCTTCGTCTTTTTCATCACCATGCGGAGGTTTCTCCAAAATTGAAGAAAATCGTGCATGTGTCGTTAGCTAGACAAAAATGGTAGGGTTTATTACAAAGATAGGAAATAGACTGACGGCCACTTTCAGGGTTAAAGAAGGGTAGTCTGGGATACTTTTCAAGATTTACGATTAAAGTACTTAATTCTTTGGTACACACATATACTGCGCGTACCATTCAATACAATGGACTCAGTACTGGAATATACTCACACTTTAACTGCTTCTCTGGTGTGCCTCCTTCGAGTAAGGACAGGTAACACATTATATCCTTCAGAGGGACTCGAACAGTGTACACTTCATCGGCGCTCGACTTTCTTACCAGCTGGAGCGCATCTGGATAATAAATAATGGTTAAAGTATTATCGTGCTATGAGTACTAAAACACTTAGTATACTAGTGTGTGTGTATATACCTGATGTGAACCTTATGTTGTTTCGTGCGTTGGTCTCTCTTGACACGGAGGTCAAGCTGGTGGCCCTATATATATATATAGGGCCTCTCTCTCTCTCTCTCTCTCTCTCTCTCTCTCTCTATATATATATATATATATATATATACTAGTTTAGCTTCACTTGTACAGAACCGGCAGTTCCTTATAGTTATATTCGCTTTAGCACAGAGGCTTCGATATTGTTTCCTTATATTTGAGTCATTACTCAAGGAGCCGGTGATAATATGACCCTGTACGTCCTCTGTTGTTTCACCTCTCATTTTGGAACCAGTATCAGTTAGCTGATTAGAGCTCTTGGTATGGAATTGCATAACCTTAACTTTTGTAAAATTAAAAACAATATTCGTAGATTTTTTATCTATGCAACATCCAACTTTTGCCTCATTAAGTGAAGCAATTAACCCATCAGTATATACATCAAACAGCATCGGAGAGAGAACAAGGAGCCTTGCCCAACTCAGCAGGAGGAACCAAAACACTCGGACAGTACGTGATAATAAAATAATAATAATAATAATAATAATAATAATAATGATGGTATATCAGCATTTATTACTAGAGGTAATAACTTGCAAGCTGGTCCTGACTATTTTGATACCATATACCGTACTTTTCAGATTTTCGGAACATTGTACTAAAGTTAAAGTACAAAAGTTTCCCAAAATTGTACTTAAGTTAGAGTAAAAGTACTACAAAAAAAAGTACTTTCTAGAAAGTACATTCTCGAAAAAGCTACTTAAGTATATCTACTTCACTACTACCCACCTCTGCATATACTAAATACTCGTAAAACACTTTTTCCAAATAAAGTTTATGTTCTCAGATATTTTTCTTTGAACTTGAAATTTCGGAAAAGAAAAAAAATGTAACCATGCCTCACCTTTTTTCCAAAACCTTTTTGCTGAACCTGATTGTCTCATCGATTTCAACTTATTTGCGTTGGTACCCAGAACACGACTGGTAGCCTGAGACCCCGAGGAGCTACCAGACGCAACAACATCGTGTGGAGCGATGGTCGAGTGACCTAGCTTCGATATGTCGCCCCGGCTGGCGCTGTGAGAAGTGACTGGGGTGCGAACGATGGTTGAGGAGACAACTGCCATTTCCTGCAGAAAGGACGAATGAGCAAGAGTTAGTAGAACTGAGAACTGTTGACCCGTTTCAGTATGAAGTCATAAGAGGGCTATCGGTAAACCCAAACTACTGACAAGTCTCAGATATGTTTATGAGCCCAATATAAGGGCATAACACACTAAAGTGGCAAAGTGAGCCCCCTAAATTTTTTATTCAATTAAGCTACTGAAACCAAAAAGCCGTATCAGTGCCGTATCGGTGGCACTAATAAAAAGAACCACATCGAGGAAATACCTTGAACGATTTAAGCTGCACGAACGAAAGAAACAAATGACTGGCCAGATTTTCCGGAATTTCGTGAGTCAGGTAACTGTTTAGGACCTGCCGAAAAGTACTGAAGTCGATTCCCTGAAGGAAAGGAAAAAGGAAACTTAGAAAAATTTCTACACCACACACACACAATATATATATATATAGGGTGTTTGAAAACTTTCTGTACAAATTGTAATGGGGGATAGGCAACACCAAGACAAACCCTTTTCGTCTATAAGTGTATGTCCGCTGACGTCACCATTCGGCGCGAGAGGGCGCCGCTGCAATTGGCTAAAAGGTGAAGTGGGCTAGACTCGCGCTTGCCGCGAGCATTCTTAAATCGGACGTAGTACGCGTAACATGTTTATTTAAAGAAGGCATGTTTATTTAAAGAAGGTGCTGAAAGTTGCGACCGGTAGCATCAATGCATGCCCGACAGCGTCGAAGCATTGACCGACGTACACGTCGAAAGATTCCCGGCATTTCGGGAACAGTTCCAGCGGCGACAGCGATTCTTGCTACGAGGTCATCTTCTGAGTAAATGGGAGTCTCGTACACGAGGTTCTTCATGTGTCCCCACAGGAAGAAATCGAGGCATGTTAAATCGGGCGATCTCGGTGGCCAGGCTACTGGCCCACCCCGGCCTATCCATCGGTCCCCAAAAGTGGCGTTCAGATAATCCCGCACATCGTTGCTGGAGTGTGCTGGGGCCCCGTCGTGTTGAAACCACATTCGTCTACGAATAGCCACGGAAACATCTTCCAGCAGTTCCGGCAACGTTTCTTCAAGAAATATCCGATAAACCCGCCCGTCGAGTAGGGCAGGCAGCAGGTACGGCCCAATCAACTTGCCATGGACGATACCCGCCCAAACATTGACGGCGAACCGTTCTTGATGAGCATGCACCCGTGTAGCATGTGGATTTGCGTGCGCCCACACGTGAGAATTGTGCATGTTAAACACACCCTCACGTGTGAAACAGGCCTCATCTGAGAACAGCACATAAGCCGGAAAATTAGGCTGCACCGCTGTCTGCTGCAGAAACCAGCGTGCGAATTCCACACGAAGAGGGTAATCCCGAGGTTGTAATGCCTGGACTCTCTGACGATGAAACGGATGTAACTGCTGCTCGTGCAACACTCTCCAGACCAGGTCGTGGTTCACACTGAGGATACGTGCAACACCTCGCGTGCTTGCGCTTGGATTGTCCTCAAATCGCCGTAGGATTTCTTCTTCCATGTCAGGAGTGCGCACGTTTCTCTCCCGACCAGTGTCATGCATGTTTGCATGGAATGTTCCAGTTTCTCGCAGTCGCCGATGCAAATGCGCAAACGTTTGGTGGTTTGGCACACGTCTGTTTGGGAAGCGCTGTCGGTACAACCTCACAGCAGCTCTTCCGTTTCCATTGGCAGCCCCATACACCATATGCATGTCAGCCATCTCAGCAGTCGTGAAGCGCTCCATGTTACGCGTACTATGTCCGATTTAAGAATGCCCGAGGCAAGCGCGAGTCTAGCCCACTTCACCTTTTAGCCAATTGCAGCGGCGCCCTCTCGCGCCGAATGGTGACGTCAGCGGACATACACTTATAGACGAAAAGGGTTTGTCTTGGTGTTGCCTATCCCCCATTACAATTTGTACAGAAAGTTTTCAAACACCCTGTATATGCAGAAAAGAGGGGCGAAGGGCAAATGCCTGCAAAAGCGCCCCCATCCCAATAGAAAAAGAAAAGAGCCAAAATCAAGGTCCAGGGTTTTTGAAATGCTTAGACATTCTGCGTTTGAAAGATTAGAGTTCATAGACAGGGGGAAAGGTGGATTGAGGAAGATTGCAGGGTTGACTGGTTAAATAGATGAAAGATTGAAAATACCGATTAACCCTGGCGTTAGAGAGTTGGACAAAAAATGAATGATAAAGTGTCGAAAATCTGATATTGCGTGCCCTCCTTACAGGAGGAGGCATGCAATTGAAGAGTTCAGAAGGACAGTATCCGTTATAATAGCGATAGTAAAGAGAGAGTGAGGCAACATTGCGGCGAAGAGAGAGAGGGATTGAAGTCAGTCAGTATGATGCGGGGAATTGATCAAACGAAAAGCCTTTGATTCCATCCGGCCAAGTAAGGCTGTGTGGGTTGAGCCATCCCACTCATGAGAGGCATACTCCATACAGGGGCGGACAAGATCCCTGTACAAAGACAACAACTGAGTTGGGGTGAAGAAACTGTGGAGCCGGTACAGCACACCTAATTTAGAAAGACAGTATATGTGATGTTTCCAGGAAAGATCACGAGAAAAGGAAACGCCAAGAATGTTAAGAGAAGAGGAAGGATTGAGTTGTGTTGTTGAAGGTAAGGGGATAGTCGTGTGGAAGATTGAGACGAGTCAGGTGTTCCATAGCCGTCCTACGCGAATCATGGAGTGACCGTTGAGAGGGACACTTTGTGAAGCGGGTGGAGAAGTGAAGAATGGAATCATCGGCATAGGAGTGAATAGGACAGGAAGTGCGAATTAAAAGATCATTAATAAATAAAAAGAAAAGAGTGGGTGACAGAACAGAACCCTGAAGAACACCACTTTTAATACCTTCAGGAGAAGAACAATGGCCACCCACAACTGCAGCTATAGATCGGCCAGAAAGGAAATTAGAGATGACGGCACAAAAAGAAGGATAGAACCTGAAGGAGGGCAGTTTCAAAATTAAAGAGTTATGCCAGACTCTATCAAAAGTTTTCGATATGTCTAGCACAACAGCAAAAGTTTCACCGAAATCTCGAAAGGAGGATGACCAAGAGCCAGAAAGATATGCAAGAAGATCGCCAGTAGAGCGCCCCTTGCGGAACCCATATTGATGATCTTGAAGAAGATTGTGAGAAGAAGGGTGTTTAAGAATCTTCCTATTAAGGATAGATTCAAAAACTTTAGAAAGGCAAGAAATCAAAGCAATTGGACAATAGTTGGAGGGTTGAAAGCGGTCACCCTTCTTTGGGATAGGGTGAATGAAAGCAAACTTCCAGCAGGAAGGAAAAGTACCAAATGAAAGATAAAAACGAAAGAATTTGCCTGGGCAGGGTGTCAGCAAAGAAGCACACTTCTGAAGAGCAACAGGGGGAACACCATCAGGCCTGTACGCCTTCCTAGAGTTGAGCCCAGATAGGGCAGAAATAACATCTTTGGAAGAGTTTCTAATTTCAAACATAATAAAGTCAGAGGGAGGAAGAGATGGAGGAACAGCATCGGAATCGTCCATGGTTGAGTTGGAGGCGAAAGTTTGAGCGAAGAGTTCAGCTTTGTCAGGAGAAGAGACAGCAACTGAACTGTCGGAATGGAAAGAAGGAGGGAAAGAAGAGGAAATAAAATTGTTTTCACATTTTTGTCTGATGAAGGAATTTTTGACGGGTCGGAAAACAGATTTTGCACGATTCCACGCAGAAATATGAGCTGAGTGAGAGTGAGGAGTTGAATGGCGCCGGTACTTACTGAAAGACTCCTCTCAGTTGCAGATAGCATGAGAACAAGTAACATTAAACCAAGGTTTTTTTTGCATTAGTAGTAGGAATAGAATGTGGAATGTACGCCTTCATGCCCGAGAGAATCACTTCCGTGATGCGCTCAGCACACTCGGAAGGGCCCCGGTCACAGAATTAGTAAACATTCCATGGGAAATCACAGAAGTATTGCCTAAGGGCCTCCCAATCAGTGGCACCAAAGGGAGTGATAGGACAGGAAATAGATATAAGATTGTGGTCGGAGGAGTCCAACGGAGAAAAAAGTGTCACAGTGGAAGAAGAAGGATGAGAGGTAAGAAATAAATCCAGAATGTTCGGCCTATCTCCAAGGCGATCAGGAATACGAGTAGGGTGCTGTACAATCTGCTCCAGGTCATTTAGGATAGAAAAGTTGTAAGCTAGTTCACCAGTTGTGTTGGTGAAATTGGAGGAAAGCCAAAGGTGGTGGTGAACATTGAAATCTCCTAAAATGGAGATTTCCGGAAAGGAAAAGCGGGAAAGAATGTATTCCACTTTGGAAGTAAGGTAGTCAAAGAATTTTGGATAGTCAGTAGAATTAGGAGAAAGGTAAACAGCGCAGATGTATTTAGTTTGAGAGTGGCATGTAAGCCATAGTCAGAGAGTACAGAATTCGAGTATTCGAATTTGGGAATACGAGAACAAGTTAGGTCATTATGTACATATACGCAACATCCACCTTTGGAACGAATTTGGGGAATTATTACTTTCTCGTCCCTTGTTTTGAAGGCTCTCAGTAGCTATCACGTATAGCAGGAGATTCTAGACACCAGTCGACCAGGGAAGTACTCCGGGGAGGGACGTTAGACAGAAGATAATAGGTGCTGGAACTCCCGTTTCTCCTGTCACTGCCCTCCTTAGTTGATCTTCTTCCGTGTCTCATCTACCCTGTGAGCAGTCCAGCATGCTCTCAAACAAACACTTCTCTCCCTATTCCTCCTAACTATACATGCATCTTACACACTACATAATCTTTTCAAAATTAAAAAAAAATTGCATCAACTTCAAGAGCTGCGGAGTCCCATGGGGAGGAGACCATAAATGTCCCCACTTCTGGCTTCTCCGCTGCCGATACCGGGAATGCAGACCTGGGTAGCGGGACTGGATCTGCTACCTCCCATTCGAGATGTTCTGGGCCTCTACCTGATTCACTTTTCATTAATTTCTGCAACATTCGTGGCCTTTTCTCAAATTTTCAATCTGTTCCACACCACCTCTCCTCCTCTGAACCTAGCCTTCTTTTCCTTACTGAAACTCAGGTGTCTGGGACGACTGACAGCAACCCCTTTTCTGTACCCTCTTACTTTCTCTATATTCAATTTCACTCCAAAGGTGGATGTTACGTATATGTATGCAATGACCTAACTTGTTCTCATATTGCCGAACTCGAATCTTCCGAATTCTATACCCTCTGGCAATGGCTTACATGCCAATCACAAACTAAATACATCTGCGCTCTTTACCTTTCTCCTAATTGTACTGACTCTCCAGAATTCTTTAACTACCTCCCATCCAAATTGGAATACATTCTATCCCGCTCTACCTTTGCTGAAATGTCCACTTTAGGGGATTTCAGTGTTCACCACCACTTTTGGATTTCCTCCCATTTCACTAACATCCCTGGTGAACTAGCTTACAATTTTTCTATACGAGATGACCTAGAACAGGTTGTACAGCACCCTACTAGTATCCCCGGTCGCCTTGGAGATAGCCCCAACATTCTGGATTTATTTCTTACCTCTTATCCTTCTTCTTTTTCTGTGAAACTTTTTCTCCGTTGGGCTCCTCCGACCACAATCTTATATCTGTTTCCTGTCCTATCGCTCCAATCCGACCTGTGGATCCTCCTAAGAGGAGGCGCCTTTGGCACTATGGTGCCGCTGATTGGGAGACCCTTAGTCAGTACTTCCCTGATTTCCCATGGAATGATTACTGCTTCTGTGGCCGGGGCACTTTCGAGTGTGCTGAGCGCATCACGAAGGTGATTCTCTCGGGCATGGAAGCGTACATTCCATATTCTATTCCTACTACTAATGCAAAAACAACTAGGGTTAACTATACTTATTCTAATGCTATTAGCAACAGAGAGGAGTCTTTCAGAAGGTACCGTCGCCATCCAACTCCTGACTCTCACTCAGCTTATATTTCTGCCCGGACTCGTTCAAAGTCTGTTCTTCGACTCGCCAAAAATTCCTTCATCAGACAAAAATGTGAAAACCTATCCGATTCTCATTCTTCGCGTTCTTGCTAGCATCTAGCTAAGAACCTCTTTAACAAATTTACCTTCCTCTTTCTCCATTCAGACAGCTCAGTTGCCGTCTCTTCTCCTGACAAAGCTGAACCATTTGCTCAGAATTTCCCTTCCAACTCAACCATAGACGATTCCGGTGCTGTTCCTCCATCTCCTACTCCCTCTGACTTTATTATGTCTGAAATTAGAATCTTTTCCAAAGATGTTATTTCTGCACTATCTGGGCTCAACTCTAGGAAGGCGTACGGTCCTGCTGGTGTTCCTCCTGTTGCTCTTAAGAACTGTGCTTCAGTGCTGACATCCTGCTCAAGCAAACGCTTTCGTCTTTGTCTCTCATCTGGTACTTTTCCTTCCTGCTGGAAGTTTGCTTCCATTCACTCTATCCCAAAGAAGGGTGACCGCTTTCAACCCTCCAACCATCGTCCAATTGCTTTGATTTCTTGCCTTTCTAAAGTTTTTGACTCTATCCTTAATAGGGAGATTCTTAAACACCTCTCTTCTCACGATCTTCTTTCAGATCGTCAGTATGGATTCCGCAAGGGACGCTCAACTGGTGACCTTGCACATCTCTCTGACTCTTGGTCATCCTCCTTTCGGGATTTCTGAAACTTTAGCTATTGTGCTAATCGAAAGCGTTTACTAGAGTCTGGCACAAATCTTTAATTAATTATCGAAACTAGCCTTCTTCGGATTCTATCCTTCTATCTGTACCTTCATCTCTAATTTCTTTCAGGCCTATCTCTAGCTGCGGTTGTAGATCGCCACTGTTCTAAAACTGTCAACAGTGGTGTTTCTCAGGGTTCTGTCTTGTCACCCACTCTTTTCCTTTAATTTATTAATGGTCTTTTAATTTGCACTTCCTGTCCTATTTACTCCTATGCCGATGACTCCACTCTTCACTTCTCCACCCGCTTCACAAAATGTCCCTCTCAACGGTTACTCCATGATTCGCGTAGGACAGCTATGGATGGGCATCGACCGGTGGTTGTATCGGTATCGGTACCGATATCGATGGTTAGTAGCTACCGATACCGATAGTTTTTTTTCTAAGAATAAAAAAAAACGGGCGTTCTCCAAATAGAAACTTCCCGACTGCTCGAGAGGTTACGTGTGTGTTCGTGTGTGATAAAGGATGGCTGCTTGAACCTCCCGAGTGTGGCTAATCTTTTGACTACGGCTCGGAAAATCGTCGGTCATTTTTGCCATTCTCCGCAAGCGACGCAGCGCCTACATCAAATTCAAAGAAGACTTAACTTGCCTCAACTGAAGCTGATTCAAGATGTGTCAACCAGATGGAATTACAAGCTGTAAATGTTGCAGCGACTCCTTTCCCAAAAGAAAGCTATCATTGAATATGACGTCGAATGGCCCTTGGAAAATACATTGACTTCAACGCAATTAAAACTTATGGTCAAGCTTATCGACGTGCTTGCTCTCTTCAAAACTGCAACGCTCAAAATCGTGATATTTTCGTTGGTTAACCTTATAAGGCTAAGTAAAGAAGGCTGGGGACACTCACCTCTTATGTTTCAATGGCGGCAGTCAAACGGAAAAGATCCGGAAAGGGTTCAGCGACGCGCCACGAAACTAATTCCGTCACTACGTAACAGTCTTATGAAGATAGAATTAAAGAGATAGACTTGCATTCACTCGAAACTAGGAGATTAAGGGGAGAGCTTATTGAAGTTTTCAAAATCGTTAATAAAATCGATAACGTAAATTTTGACAAACTGTTCACTTTCGATAATAGCAATACTCGTAATAACGGATTTAAATTACGTGGCAGACGTTTCATTACTAACATCGCTAAAAACCTTTTTACGTTTAAAGTAATTGATAAATGAAAGAATCTTCCCGCGCCCGTCGTGAACTCTACCAGCGTTAATATGTTTAAGAACCGTTTAGATAGGCATTTTAAAAATATTAACATTGTTTAAAACAATAAAACAATTAGCAACAGGAGCCTGTGGGTAATGGTCGAGGATGAGTCTGTTGACGATTAATGCCAGCTTGTGATATGCCAGCGTGGGATTTGCCAGCAATAAAATTATAAAAAAAATAATTAGATTAATACGAACTTAGATGTAGCTCGTAGCGTAAACTAACCCACTTTTTGTTATACTCTTTCTACTTTTTTTTTCTTTTCTTATCCTCTCTTTTCTTGCATGTCTGTAGTTTGCATGGTATGACAGTATTTGAGTTAAGACTGTGTTTGCATGGTTTGTAAGCGTTCTTATTTTACTTCTTTTCATCTTTCACCCCTTTCCTTTTCTCTTCGACTATTTTTCCGACTTGTCGGCAGTAGCCAGCAGATGATGATGGCGAGTCTTTCTCTCTTTTTCTGAATAAATGTTAACCCACGAATGATAGGTTTTGCTACTTACTTAACCCCTTATTCTCTTCTTTTAACCCCCTACTCTCTCCTTTCTCTCGGGCTAACCTTAGAGTGGATCTTAGGGTCTTTGTTAGCCTTAGCTTCTGTAGATCTGTAGACACTGCTCTTCTGAACTCTCTAACTGCATGCCTCCTCCTTTAACCCATTAGCGCTCAGCGTCTCTTTATTGGTTTTGTTTTGGCTAACGCCAGACGATTTTATTCATTTTCGGAAAAGACCTTTGGGCGCTAATAGATTCAGTAAGCATCTATTAACATATTAGCGCCCAGCGTCAATTTACTGATTTTGTTCAGACTATTTTATTCAGTCTCGGAAAAGACCTCTGTGTGCTAATGGGTTGAGGAGAGCACGCAGTACAGGTATACCCCGTTATTCATAGCTTCGATATTTGTAGCTTCGCTTATACGTAATATATTTTTTTACACTAAATTCTGCTATTCGCAAACCCAGCTCCGTTATTCGCAATGCCAGATATGGGAAAAATATTTCACAATTCCGCCTGCTACCAAACGCAGCGCAGCATGCCCGTATCGCAGGCCATTATTCAAGAAAAGGCACGGTCTTTGTGGCGAGATGTGAGGAAGGAAGTCGTTGGTGAAGGTGAGAGCACTGGTGGTGAAACTTTCACTGCGAGTCGGGGATGGTTTGAGGAAATAAAAGTACAGTATAGGTATATTTATTCTTTTATTGATGTTATTCATAACTTACTATGCTAAAACAGGTCTGTATTTGTGTTTTATACTTCTTTTATGTATCGTATAGGATTATGGGAACGTATTCAAACATCTTACCTTCTGAAAAATGGCCACTGGAACGCATCTCCCCATAAAACATGTATTTCTATGGGAAAAAATGATTCGTTATTCGCAGTTTCGCTATTCGTAATGAGTCTGAGGAACATAACTCTTGCGAAAACCGGGGTATATCTGTATCTCATTCCTTTTCTGTCCAACTCTCTAACGCAAAGGTTAATCGGTATTTTCATTCTTTCATCTACGCAACCGGTCAACTCTGGAACATTCTTCCTCAGTTCATCTTTTCCCATGTCTCTGACCTTCAATCTTTCAAACGCAAAGTATTGAGACATCTCGAATTGCCCTTGGCTCCTTATTCCCGCATAAAAAATTATCCTTAAAGACAAAACGTTCGTATTTATAATATGCATAGGCGTCGATTGCGGGGGACGGGGGGACGCATGAACACCATAAACACCAGTGTATATTTAGCATGGAATTTAGCAGTCAATTTGCATTTTAATAATTGCACGTAGCATTTGTAGCAACAGCTACTCAGAGTATTGTTTGATTCGCTGTTTGAAGGCGAAGTGTCCCCCCCACTATTTTAGAGCCAATCGACGCCCCTGATAATATGATACTAATTTTTTATTTTAAAATACGTTCTTACTCTCTCACTCTTATAAAGGGTGTTTCACAACCGGTCTGCCATACTTTGAGGGGTGATTTGGGGGGGGGGGGTGAGATCGAGTAAAAAAGTTAATACAACATCGATGCTATTTCCAACCGTTGCGGAGCTACGGACGTTTTAAGGTATACGGAAAAAATAAACGAGAGTATTAATCTGATATATTTATTGCTACATTTTATGAGATACACCTTAACGATGTTCAAAATGTCCGCCTCGGTTTTCAATGCACAGCTTTGCTCGTTCCAAACAAGAGCCTACTGCCCATTGAATAATTTCAGGGTGTTCTCGTATGTAAGCAGCGGTATCCATAATCCGACGTAAGAGTTCCTCTCTCGTTTGTGCTTTGGTCTTGTAGATCATCTCTTTCATAAGGCCTCATAAAAAGAAATCTAACGGGGTTAGGTCCGGAGATCTCGGGGGCCACGATATTGGACCAGCATGACCAATCCAACGATTCCCCTACCGCTGATTCGAGTAATCCGTAACATGGAGTAATCCGTAACATGACGACCAAAATGTGGTGGCGCCCCATCGTACTGAAAGAACATCCTGCGCCTTGTTTGCGAGGGCACGTCCTCCCAGAGCTGGGCACTTGCGTTTTTTTGCCCGTTTTTTTGCGGTACTGCGGTACTGCGGTACTACTACCGCACTACCAAACCGGTACCGCATAACGCAGTACCGCAAAGGATCGCTGAAAGTACAGCAGTACCGCTACCGCATTCAAATTTCCCGCGGTACTTTCCGCGGTACCGACCAACACGGTAGTACCGCAGTACCGCAGTACCGCAAAAAAACGGGCAAAAAAACGCAAGTGCCCAGCTCTGCCGGTCCTCCATCAAAAGCGGCAATTCGTTCGTCAGGAAGTTCAGATAAATATCAGCAGTTAATCGTTGTTCCAAAACGAACGGTCCAATCAGCTGATCTCCAATTACACCGCACCAAACATTCACCGAGAATCGATGATGAAAGTTTTCTTCAACGATACCGCGCGAATTATCGGTGGACCACAAGTGGGAATTTCGTCTATTGTTAATTTCATCCCGAATGAATTGTACTTCATCACTAAACAGTATGCGATTAAGAATTTGGCGATGCATAACCATCCACTGGCAAAATTGAACAAGTTTATCGTAATCATCCGATTGAAGAGCTTGCACACGTTGCAAATGATAGGGATACAAACCCTCATCATGTATGGTTCGCCATACACGCGATGTGTATTCACCAATTCGTCTAGAAATCCTTCGAACACTGGTAGTTGAGCTACGTTGTCCAAGGTTCAGTATGCGCTCCTCCACAGCAACGGGCCGTGATATTTTCGTTAGTTTAAATGAAAATGATGTTTGGTAGTCCCAATAATATGTAAGTACGGGATAACTTATAGTTTTCCAATTTTAAAGTAAAATATTTTATCACACGGATAAACTAATGTTTTAATTGGATCTTTTCCGTTTGACTGCCGCCATTGAAACATAAGAGGTGAGTGCCCCCAGCCTTCTTTACTTAGCCTTTTAAGGCTAACTAACGAAAATATCACGACCTAACCTAACCAATCGTTAGGTCAACTGTACGACCTTGACGATTGGTTAGGTTAGGTCGTGATATTTTTGTTAGTTTGCCTTATAAAGAATACAAAAAGTTTAATTATGTTTCAATGGCAACAGTCAAACGGAAAAGATCCTTTTAATAATTATTCATCCATCAAATATGTTTTTCTACCTCTAATTATTCACTTAAACATTATTATTATCATTTTATTATAATTTATACTCGTATATGTATACTTCTGTTAAGCTTACTTAAATTAAATTTAAATTTATGGACGCTCAGCCTGCAATCTTGGTACATTTCTGTCACATTAGCTGTTTTCAGACGAGTAAATAAGTTTTATTTTCTCTAATAATGAATAATAATAATTTTATTATTATTATTATTATTATTATTATTTTCTTAACCTTTATTATACAATTAGTTACAGATTTACGAGTCGTGACTCTGATGTATTTCTAACGGAAAAAGTGCGGAAGCGATTCTACGAAATTGTTTTGGTGAAGGTATATATATATATATATATATATATAGAAACGACGTACGTATAGAGGAGTGTTCTGCACACGAGGAAGAGAAATAACGAACATTTTCATTTGTTCGTTATTTCTCTTCCTCGTGTGCAGAACACTCCTCTATACTTACGTCGTTTCTATACATTAATATACTGCGTGGTCATTGCAGTTAAATGTGTATATATATATATATATATATATTATTTTACAGTAGTGTATTCCAGGCTTTAAAAGAAACCAGAGGAGTACAAAAATTTTATATTTCAGAAGTACAAACTATATTTTCCTTCATTGCCATATGCTTGCCAGGACTTTTCTCTCCAGAGTAGTGAATAACAAATAGGTAGCTGTATTTTCTGTAAGGCAGTAACTGTACGAATATTACTTGCTATTATTATGTCGCTCAGTACTTGTCTTTTTATTTTATTCCTCCTTTGCCTATAATTAAAAGAGAATCCCCGTCTATGAGGTTAAAGAATATTGTTATTTTCTTGGCTTATTTCAATCCACATAAACTTACCAACAGCCCACACCGTTATCAGTATATAATGTGCGCGCGCGCACACACACACGCGCACACACACATAAAACGCGATAAAAAGAAGAAAAGTGGTTGTTGAGTTTTTGTGTAGGGTATACCATTTTTAGCCAAGATTCTTTCTATACATATATTTGAATTGTAAAGAAATTTTTATGAACAATCTTTCTAGTTCCACTCATGACTAGCACCTATTTATATTTCTTCAATTAATACTTCTCTAATTTAGCGTCTCTTAGCAACTTCCTATTTTTTTCTCGTAATAATTTGTTCTTTTCACTTTTCATTCGCGCCAGTCAATCATAACATTTACAACAATGTACATACGCACCTGTTTGTAGCAAGCTGATCCAATCCACAATCTTTACAAACTCAATCACACAGTTATACATCTTTGCACGAATAAACTGTTATAGCTTTATTACTTTTATGTTCACAGCTCTCATTAAACACAACAGTACAAACACAACTGTACAAAACGTTAATAACGTTAATAAAGAAACTTTTCAAACTCAATATATGTATATAATCCACCATACGCTTTTTACACATGTATTTAAAACGTAAAACTTTAACTAGCCATGCATGTTTACACAAGTCAAGTCTAAAGACATACTATTATATATAAGGAGGAGATTGTAGGCGTCATTCAACCAGGGGACAAGAAGTGTTTGACCCCCGTTTCTCCCAACACTGTGCTCCTTACCTGATCTTTTCCCATCTCTCATCTCCCTATGAATAGTCCAGCTTACTCTCGAGCACACGCATCTCTATCTCTTCCTTACTACACACACACATGCATCTTGTACAAACCCCCAACATCTGCTACATCATGTCTTCAAGAAGAAAGGTTGATCTCAGGAGGTACAAAATGTAATAGTAACTTTGTATTTTAAAATTTTAATGTGATTATGAATACGTGTCTTTTTGCCCTTTATAATCTTACGACCATATTTAAGATTTTGTGCAAAGATTGCACATTTCAAACATTATTATTATTATTATTATTATTATCATTAAGCTCATAAAATTAAAACATAATTTTCCCTAAATTAAAGTATGGAATCTCTCTATTTAAGATCGCTGTGGGGACGAAACCAAAGCACACATGATGTGTTTCACGTGTAATACTTATTAAATAATGAAGAGAATCCAACTTGAACCGTTAAGTATAATGTTAATTAGATATTATAACTCAGCGAGGAGAACTTGTGAATTGCGTTTGTCACAGGTTCACGACCAAAATGTTCTAAATCTTAAAAATTGTAATCTTTCAGAACTAATGTGAAACTTCATGCTATTTTGGAGCTAATGAGACATTATTAATTTATAAATAAACAATGTATTGCAGGAGACAAATTAGTATTTATGTTTGTGATGTATTACATAAAACTATAATAACAACAATAATAATTATAATAATGATAATAACAATAATTATACTGGCTTAATAACCAATACATTAAATTGCCAATAAACAAATATTGTGATTATAAATATAGACTATGTATGATCTGTAACAATACCGTATCACCCCCAGTTTGCTAGCCAATACAATAGATTAATCACATTAAAATCTTGTTAACATAGTTTATATGCATGAGAATAATGTTCTACCATGATCATATGAGGCCATTAGAATAGCACAGGCGTATCTCCCGCTTTCCCGATATTCCGTTTTCACGCAGTAATCAATCAGCACGCTGTATTCCATGGGTGTGACGCGCCCCACGCAGGCTTGAGACAAAAACCATTAAACTCGGTTCAGTCGTTAACGAGTAATAACGTTCGCTAACTTTAATAAATGTGTTTATCTCAAAACTTGATTTTCGGGCGTACGCCATTTTTATTCTATACGCCTCATATTATGTTGTATTAATGCATTGGTATTTTATCATTTTTTTTGACGATTCTGATGAAATATACGATGGAGAAATGAGTTTTAATATCTTAATTATATGTTTTTGATGTGTTAATTCTAATTGGCATTTCTGAAATTCGCCTATGAGTATATATATATATATATATATATACACACACACACACACACACACCACTATCCTCTGACGGACTGCTGATCGGGAGGATGTGAAATCGAGTCCGGGCGAGGACTTTGTAATTTCAGAGACCCTGTGGTGGGGCGAGGTTCGCATTTCATGTTAAACTGTAGGCCTAAGGTGGTCCGACAAACTTGGCCCTCATCAAATCGCGCGATATTATAGTTCCTCTTTATAAATCATTAGTTAGACCCCATTTGGAGTACGCGGTCCAATTTTGGAATCCGCATATGCGCAAAGATATAGACAAAATCGAAAGAGTTCAAAGACGAGCAACTAAGATGATTTTGTCGCTTAGGTCAAAGTCGTACGAGGATAGGCTTAAGGAGTTAAAATTGACAACACTCGAGACTAGGAGGTTAAAGGGTGATCTAATCCAGGTTTTCAAAATTATGAATGGGTTCGATAACGTAGATAGAGATAGCTTTTTCGAAATATCTCAATATAATAGGACTAGAAATAACGGGTGTAAGTTGACAAGTAGAAGGTTCGAGACAGCAGTTGCCAAAAACTTTTTTACGCATAGAATAGTAAATAACTGGAATAGTTTGCCGGTAGAATTAATTAGTAGCACGTCTATAAACATGTTTAAAAATCGATTAGACGCATATGTTGATACATTGGGTATAGTATAAGGTAGTAAAATTAAGGCTTTGTGGTGATAGATCCCACAGCTCAACACAAGTGTTGTGGGATATAGGGAAGCAGCATCTTGGGTTAGGGGATACTCTCTGTCCTTACACACCCCATTTAAAGAGATTCCTCTGCCGAGCGGTGCCCCCCATAGTACTGTGAGGTATTGAAAAACTCATGATCTTCACTTGCCCCACAAACACCTTTAAATGGGAGACCCAAAATGGGTGCCCACACATTTCTACATTACTGTACAGTCTTTACAGCCACACCTACACTTTTCCTCCTAAGTATATATATTGTAATGTATATGGTGGTAAATTTTGACTTGGTCCGCAATCGATATGGACCGTGACTTATTTTTCGTTGGCAATGTACTAGTATTGATGGATACCGTAATGAAATTGACTGGATTCTTTGGATCTGATATAGTTGCATGTTGGTTATAAATAGATATACTGTAGAGTGTAACATATTTGTGGATAGTAGTCTATTATGACTTGATCCTCTGGATCCAGAGATTCTATCTTTAGTTTTAAATCGATAATTAATTAGTTTTAAATCGATAATTAATTAATTTTAAATTGATAATTATTTAGTTTTGCAAAATTGGTCGTTGCCAATGTACAGGAAGTTGTTACATAAATTTCTTATGTTCTTGTGGTTCGGAACCCACGTAAAATTGTAGGTCCCCTCCGCCACCACGGAGGACATACACAATACACAATTACGAACACAGTTAGGTAGACCAGCCATGAGTGGATCCTAGGGCCTTTGTTGGTCTGAAACATTATAACATTATAACATCAGAATGAACATTTCGGTCGGTAGCATAACATAAAACCATGGTCATCGACCAAAAGCTACATATGAATATATATATATATATATATATATAATATACACATTATATCTTAATTACTTTAGAATTGTATTAATACAACGCACACTGCTCAAATCTTCATGGAAATTTCTTTTAAATGGTGGATATGGAAATACAAAAACTGAATTCACATATTTCCTCTTTTCAATAAAAAGTTGAAAACAAAGTCGCCGTGTTTAACTTTAAGGTCCGCCCGCAAATTTCTTGAAAATGTGACTTCATTCAAAACAATTGGTTCCTTATATAAGATGCTGATTTTGGAAACCCAATCATTCAAGGCCGAAGTATTTTTTTTAGAAGCAAATCGGTAAAGAAATTTAAATTTTAAATAAACATCACATTACATGTAAGTAATTTCGTACAAAATTTAAAGTCCTCGAGACCTCTATAGTTATTTTAAGTTAACTATCCACCTAGATTTTGAGAGAAGCTTCATGAATTTGACTTTATTGGTTATGGATATGAAGATTAAAATCTTGACAGCTTTTCTATTTTGTAAATTTACGACCTCTTTAACTTTTTCCTCGATTATTTGTACATGTACATTGTAAAGTTGCCCGCATATGTAATGTTCCTCGCCTCACAGGCGACTCCGTACATATGGAAACTGAGGGAAGGTGGGGTGGAGAGGGGACAATTTAGTCCAAGTCTGTGTTCATAAATGTAAACAATTAATATGATCGTGAAGAACGTTGAACCCCACGTAGTTTACTAGTCTTATACAGTAATAAGGTTCCATTATGATTACTGTAAATCTATATGAAAAGCTACTAAAATATAACTTTTTATATACTAGTGAATGCGAATTGTTCGTCTGCAGGAAATTTTCGCGTTTTTCGCGTAGGCTATAGTTTACGCGAAAATATCCAGCAGGCGAAAATTTGACAATTTAAACTAATCTTTGGAAGATAGTAAGAAATTAAAACTTAGATCATTAAAATACTTCATTTGAAAAGTAAATTCAGTATATTGTAATAAAACATTGTAAAGTAAAAGCGGTAAAAACATTTTAAATTATACTGTACAGTATTATTACTGTATAACAAGAATGTCATGAATGCCACTAACTTCGCAACCCTTCCGAATGGTCTCCCTGATTTTGTGTAGGTTATCCCATGCAGAGACAAGCCATTTAGCATGAATAGGTTTCAGTGTGGAGAGCTTCAAATCTATCTTACAGAGAGATTCATTTACGTTGAGTGCTGCTGAAACTTTATCCGCATACCAAGAGGTAAAACTTGCCTTGATATACGACCTCAACCTCGACCAATCACAGTCCAGAATAAATGTCGTCATTCATGACGTCATTTTAATCTGTAAGATTATAACTAGCAACTGAACTGTTGACCGCGAAATTATGATGCCGCGAACTCGTCCAAGGATATGAAAGGGCGAAAATTTGCTGCCGCGAAATTAACCTGGGTTTACAGTATATACTTATAAACTCGTATAATATTATACTAATGTTTGTTAAATGACGTTGATGGGCCAAACCGAGGTGTTGATATGGTTACTGGCAGGATCTATGTTCATACCATATTTCTACACCGTATGACGAGCACCGACTCTGAAAATGAATCCAGCTCAAGATAAAATTACACAGAGAGGCCAGATAATTGGTATGCAGGAAGCACGCCTCTCTGTAGCTGACATAGCCATAGAACTGGGAATTTCGAAGCCTACTGTTTGACGCTGGGTGCGGAGGTGGCAGGATGCTGGGAATCTGCTAGATCGTCCTAAGTGTGTGGCACCAAGAAAGACCACCCCAGAAGAAGAACGGAAATTAATCAACGAAGTGCAGAACGATCCTATCAAGAACGCAGTCGCCATCCGGGAGGCACTACATATGGACGTGCCAGTGGACACCGTAAGGAGACGGTTGCATGGAGCAGGATACCACCACCATACTCCTGCCAAAAAAGAGAGGATCGAGGAACGTCATCGTCAGGCCAGGCTCTCGTTTGCTCGCCAGCATATAAATGATGATCTCGCATACTGGAGCAGAGTTATCTTCTCTGCCGAGAAGACGTTTGTGTTTAAAACTCACGGCCGTCTTTGGTGTTGGCGACAGAACAACACGAGATATGTCCGGCAAAATATTTACGAAGTGGCACTGAGTAGGCACTTGACGGCAAATATGTGGGGATGGATGCACCTGCAAAGACTAGGAGAGCTGACTGAGATCCAAGGAAGGTTTACCTCAGATCAATATATAGAGATCATGGAGGAGGTGATGCTTCCTTCTGTATGAGCGTGTGCCTTGCCCTATCCTGAGCAGATTATCTGTATGCAGGTATGTTGTATTTGTGTTATAGAATATTATACTATTACTAGAGTAAGATTTATGTATTTCACGCATTTGTATGTCCGGTTTCCACATTTACATGGGACGAATAATGGTCATGAAATTGTTCTTTAACTCTTTCAGCTATGACAACAGTTTAGGATTTTATTCTGGATAACTGCAGACTGTATTATTTGTATAACGGCGCACAATTACATTTAGCTGAGAGAAATCCCTAATACATAGGGGTTAAAACCTATTTCGAAAAGTGGGTTACTAATGAAGCGTATGGATGAGATATAATTTTATTTTTAATATTTAAAATCCATTTGCAGGACAACTCTCCCATCCACACCGCCAGGATTGTTAAAAGGTGGTTCGAGGAGCAGCGAAATCTAGAACTACTGGATTGGCCTAGTAAGGGGTGTGATCTCAACCCCATTGAGAACGTGTGGAGGAATGTAGTGAACTCGTTGGAACCTGGGCAGGAGCGGACCAGCCGCCAGCTGCTGGATCACACTATGGCTGAATGGGAGATGTTCCGAAGAAACCCACACATCATACATAACCACGTTGCATCTATGCCACATAGATTACAAGATGTAATAGACAATAATAGGGGAGAGACCAAATGCAAACTATGAACCGGTATAGCTGTGCCATTTATGTTAATCTATGACAAATTGTCAGCATTTTGTATGACTTTATCATTTTGTATAATAAACCATTTAGTAAAACATTCTCAACCATTGCATATTTGTTGTAATAAAGAATTGGTGTTTTACTGTATATACACTGAGCGGCAGAAAAATCGGCCCAATTCGAATATCGCGAAAAGCAAAAAAGTGGGCAAGCTTCTGTTCATAAAAGTTTTAAAATTCGAAAACATAGTCTATGAGGCAACCAAATAACGAGACAAAACATCGTCAGCTGCGAACATACTAGCTGTGACAAATTTTCGATTTCTTTTAAGAATTCGACAGTCTGACATTCAGTTGCTCTTGGATTGCTAGTGCCACTTTTTCTTCCACTAGTGACACACACACACACACACACACACACACACACACACACACAGGAAACAGCCGAATGTATGGGATTCTCACACCTAGGATTCACTCCAAACACAAGTTCACCAAATATGCACAGTAGGATTGAAAAGATGATTCTCTCAATACCAGTTCCTTTATTCTTTGAGTGTGCTCTAACCTTCTTAACTTAGATTTACTTCACTCCAGTCTATGAACATGCATTCTGTTTGTCATTTCTGTGTGTTAAATATAAAATATCACAACTAGCTAGGTATAACGGTGGTTTTACGGACTCCGTCCAAGAAAGCAAAAGTTAATTGAATAACTTAACTAGTTAACTTTTCAAATTATCTTCACTAGTGAATTTTTAAAATATATGCTAACTTAACTTAACCTAGTTGGTAAGATCCCCAAATTAACTTATCTAGTTAATCTTGAAAGTAAGTTGGCCCAACCTTGATATCGGGTGTTGAGAAAACCGGTGTAATTCAATTTAGCGCGTACGGGGCTCCAATAAACCTTTGCCCTCCCCGCCCATGGCCTAAACCATTAGAGGTACAGTAAAACTAAACATACCTTACAAAAGAGAATTTAATCCTGCATTTAATGAGAAACAATTAAAACTTGGTGTTCCCGCCATTGGCTTCCAAGACAGCCTGAATTCGCTTTGGGTAGCTTGCCAAAAGTGACGTGAATAGATCTTGATCGTTGCGCAAATTTGCTAAAACAGTTTCAATGTGTTGCGTCATTGTATCCTTCGAAAATCGATTTGCTGCAGGTTCTTGAAACAAGAGACATTCAACCTTGTCCTTTATAACTGATCCAATGTGTTCACAGACGTTCAGGTCAGGAGAATTTCCTGGCCATTCTTCATTTCCAAAGAAATCGATCTCATGGTTCCGCAACAACTGTTGAGTGGCCAATGCTTTAAAGCAGGGGGCCTTATCGTGCAGAAGTGTAACCTGTTGGACATCCATAACATTGTTTGGGTTTCTTAGAAAAGGAATGACATGCTGGGATAGAATAATATCACGAAAATACTGTCCATCCCAACTCTGACCATTTGGCTTCACCACCCACATGAGCTTCTTTGCAGTGAACAAAACAAACACAACAACACAGTCTGGACTTTTTAATAATTCGCGATAATGTTCATTGTCATCGATTTCATCTGGTGTTGTGGCCCACACTCGATCATTTTGGTAGTTAGGCCGACGTGTTACGTAAACAAAAAATTCATCGGAGACAGCTAAATGCATGAAATCATCCACATCCCAATCTTCAAGATAATGGGCAAGCCACATTCTGTCATCGATGTTAAGTTGAGTTTTTCTTGGCTTTGGAAGTTCATGCCAAGGCTTTAAACCTTGCCTATGACGGTACAGTCGAATGATCTCACCACTAACGATCTTTCCTCTCAACACTTCGATCTCTCTAAAAAGTTTAGCACAGCTGTTTTTCCGCTTACGCGTACCGCTTTCAATGATGTCCTTTGTTTCCTGAGAGAGTGGCAAATTTGGGCGCCCAGATTTGGTTGTATCCATTTCACATTCATCCAAAGTTTTATTCCAATTTCTTTTGACGAAGTCCTCACTTCTTCGCAACTTTTTGGCAACCCATGAACGTGTTATAAAGGTGGCCCCAGCATCACGAGCTTCCCGAAATATTATTGCTCGTATGCGATCTATCACACGTTGCCTCTCCGAATCACCAATTAATTGAGAAGTCATTATATTATCACTTTATTAGCTAGAGTAATTTTAATACCTGCAATAAATAAAGAATTTTATATATTTTTATAATCACTAAAAACTATTTCGATATAAGTAAACATGTAAGCTGCAAATGGGGGGGGCTAAGGTTTTTTGGAACCCCTTATATACAAGTGTGCATAAGTATTGGTTTACGAAGATACTCGTAGTATTTTAACAATACACTGGGTTTTGGCAGTTCTTAAACTAAGCTGATAAGACAGAACGAGTCAATACTATTTTTAAGGAATTATTAAATTCTCAGAAAATTGTTTGAAAAGATGTAATACAAGATTTTCTAAATATTTAGCTACTTTGAATAATGAAATTGTTTAAATTGAGTGAAACTGTAGCAGAAGATGCAATAAAAATTAAGAAAAAAATTAACATGTGTGGGTTTTCATGCAAAAACAATAAAATTAAGTATCTTTATATCAAAGAGTCGAGTTTTAATAAGAAACAGTTGGGTAGGTTCTTGAGAAAATACAGCAAAGGAAAGAGATTCTCTCACAGTCTAATACTAGATTCAGTGGCGGATTTAGGGGGGGGCCGAGTAGGCCATGGCCTACGGCCCCGCGCCTGTGAGGGCCCCGCGCCCTCACATATAATTATAATGTTGGATTCCACTATAAATAATACAATTGATTAATGATTAGTGATAATTATGGTATCACTCTCTTTGCTGGCGGGAGTTTAGTTCTATTCAGGCCGCTGTGGAGTGCACATGTGAGTGTGTTTAGTGGTAAGTAATGGTAAAAGTCGTATCTCGAAAAAGTCGCCAGTCAATAAATGGGGATGGGGGAGTTTTAGTCAGCTTTATAATAACATAAATAAGTTGAAAAATGTTAAATTAATGTAATTAATTTTTTTATATGAAACGTACTTTGGCTAGGTTAGGTCAGTTTAGCTTAGATTTCATAATAAATACATTTTATACATATTTAAGGAAAAAGTCGCCACTGGTGGGGGCTGGCGACTTTTCCCATAAAGCGACTTTTTCACCCGAACAACTGTTTAGTGTCTGTATTTAATTAATTAATTAAACTGTATTAATTAATACTAAACCGAGGGTCAAGTGTAAATAGTTTGTTTTTTATGTTTTTATGTTTCAGGATAAGGCAGTGAGGCTGCACTGAGGCACAATGGAGAAATCAACAAGTCGTGATCGTGATCAAGGGAGGAAGTATAAAGCTGGCTCTGTTAAACGACAAGAAAAGGCAGACGTAAACCAAAGAGTAAAAAAACTACCAAAAATAACTCAATGGTTGACATATCCAACAGTATCTGAATCTGCAAAATCACAAACTCAAACTGAATCCGGTCAAACTGAATCTGAATCAGTAGAGACACCAATTACGCCTGAAACAACTGGAGAAGCCACAACTAGTACTGAACCTAGTGTAGTTAGCGCAATTGAACCTGAACACAGTGACAGTGAGGAGACACAAGAGGAAGTGAAAGTTATGAATACCGGTACTGAACAAGGATTTGAAACGGATCTTGGATTATGGCCTAAAATAATTACTGAAAATGTGTGTGACTATTGGTTGAAAAAGGGAAGCGCAGAATGTCGACACTGTGATGGTGACTTCAAAGAGTCAGCTGTGAAAGAGCTAAACAGAACCCGTCATTGTACAAAGACATTATTCACTCGAACTCATTCATTATCTGGCCAAGAAATTAATCTTAAATGGCTCTGTTACTCTAAAACAACTGGTAAAGTGTATTGTTTTGCTTGCAAGCTTATGTCAAAGGTGGAAAGCTCATTCACAACTGGCTTCAATGGTTGGAAGAACGCTAGGTATGTCATAGAATCTCACAGTAGGTCAGATCAGCACAGGAAAAGTATGGTCGAAATGATATATCGAAAGACTGCGGGTGCCCGTATTGACTCTAATCTAGTACAACAATATGAAAGTGAATGCGAGTACTGGCAAGCAGTATTGAGGAGGTGTGTAGATGTTTTAAAGCTACTTTGCGAACGCGGGCTAGCCATTCGAGGTAAAGATGAAGTAATTGGATCAGTACACAATGGAAACTATCTTGGGATTCTAGAGCTGCTGAGCACATACGACAGTTTCTTGGCAGCACATATCAAGAAACACGCAAACAAAGGTAGTGGTCATACTTCCTACTTGTCCCATGTCATTTCTGAGGAAGTCATTGGAATAATGGCAGAAAAGGTTATGTCCTCAATAACAGATGAAGTAAAAACAGCAAAGTACTTTTCAATTTCTGTTGACTCCACACCTGATATTTCACACATGGATCAACTTACTTTTACAATCCGCTATGTACTGCCTACTACAGGTCCAGTTGAAAGGTTTTTGCAGTTTATTCCCATGCTAAGCCACACTGGCAGAGATATTGCTACAACTGTTCTTGATTTTCTTAAAGAGAAGAACATTCCAGTTATCGACTGCCGAGGACAGTCCTATGACAATGCCAGCAACATGTCTGGTAAATATCTGGGGACCCAACAGATAATCAAGAATGAGTGTAGTGAAGCTGAGTACATACCATGTATGGCTCATTCCTTAAACTTGGTGGCTAAGTGTGCTGCAGAAAGCTGTCCTGCTGCAGTGTCATTGTTTGCTCTGGTACAAAATATGTACTCCTTTCTTGTTGCATCTACTTATCGTTGGAGGAGACACCGTGAGGTACTAGAGACTAATAAAGATAAGAAGTTGAAAGTTGATAAAATACTTTCAGACACTCGTTGGTCAGCACGAGCAAATGCTGTAGCTGCTCTCAGTAGAGCACACAAAGAAAACATCATTGTTCTGGAAGAGTTATTCTCAGATCAGAATCAGCCAGCTGAAACAAGAGCTGAAGCAAGTGGTCTTCTCAAAGGTTTGAAAAAACTTGAAACAGTGATTCTTCTTGAAGTTTGGGATACAGTATTGGAAAGGTTTCAGAGTAGCAGTATCCAGCTGCAAAAATCTGGGCTCTCCCTCAACACAGCTGTCACACTGCTAGAGTCTCTTTTACAATTTGCTAAAGACCTGAGATCCAAGTTCGATGACTTTGAAGCAAAAGCTATGGCTAAGTGTGATCCCTGTGATGTGACGAGTAATGATGCATACTACGCCGACACGCAGTGTATTAGGAAGCGCAAGCGTCACCACGATGAACTAGACTCCGCGGAGGATGTTATGCTGACAGGGAGAGACAAGTTTAGAGTGACTGCATTCTTGCCCATCATTGACAAGCTCTGTGCTGCCCTACAACAACGCATTGCTGCTTACAGCGACCTTCGAGAGAAATTTGGGTTTTTATCAGAAATCTCAAACAAAACGAACACTGAGCTTAAAGCATCTGCTGAAAAGCTTGTGTCTTCATATCCTAAGGACTTGGAGGCTGGATTGGAGTCGGAGCTTTTGCAGTTTGCACACCTTATGAAATCCATTCCAAGAGATTCACCTGAAAGTGCTCCTTCATCAGGTGGTGCAAAGGCTGCAAAAAGTCCTGAACTAGAAATGTATGAGATAATTCACAGACATGACATGGTAGAAACATTTGCTAATGTTGAAATTGTATTACGACTCTATCTCTGCATGTTTGTCACAAACTGCACTGGGGAGCGATCATTCTCCAAGATGAAACTAGTCAAGAATTATCTAAGAAACACCATGGGGCAGGACCGTTTGTCTTCACTCACCCTGTTGAGCATTGAGCATGAGAAATTAAGGGTGCTTGATTTTACTGATGTCATCAAACAGTTTGCAAGTAAGAAGGCTAGAAAAAAATCTTTTTTGACTGAGAAATAGTTAAGTGTACCGTACAAATTGCCTGCAATAAACAAAACCCACTCATTGCATCATTTGCATGTCAGTCAAGTGGTGTTCTCTTTAGTTAATGGTGTATTATTATAGTTATTTTTTGTTAATGGTGTATTATTATAGTTATTTTTTATTGTTAAGCTTCAAAAAAACAAATGTGTAATGTTCAACTATGAAATGGTCATTTGGCTAATTAATTATCAATAAATTGAATATTGTTTAAAAAGTAAATTTATTTTAACGCTTCGCTCGCCCATTGATTTGAGGGCCCCGTAAGGTCACCACTGGGGGATGGGGGTGTAAATCTTCATTTCAGTTAATTAAGCTAGCTTTGCGTAGTTTTGGGCCCCGCACTCCAACCGGCCTAGGGCCCCGCGCACCTTAAATCCGCCACTGACTAGATTCACATATTTACAATACATCTCCCTCATTCATCAAAGTAGCCAATTTTCCTCAAATCTAACTAAGGAGGTACTATTTAAGAAATCATATAGAGAGAAAATGTTTTGTACTTCCAGCCTTCAACAAATTGAGCGACTGTACATATTTTTTTGAACATTGTTGTTTAAAAATATATTATAAATTAATTTCACATGCTATATCTAAGTTCTAAACTTACATTATTTGCATTTGTATGAGTGTAATATCTCTTTTCATGGACCATCCGTGAATATTACAGAGCTCTTATGTTCAATTTAATACCTTATAAAGACTCAATTTTAATTCTTCTCTGGCTTGATATAATCACTACACATATTCTTGCACATAACAACTAAATCTTACCCTTATCTCTATGGTGATGAAGTGATGAAGTGAGTCGTGCACATACTTAACTGTTGGAAACACACAAGAGACATCTTGGTTTTACAGCAGTATGATAATTTATTTGATCATACCAGAAATCCTTTTTTAAACTATCGAGTAAAAGAATTATATAGTTTTAGATGCTTTCACATATGATAAAAGCTATAAATTGTGTAAACTGCCAAGTTATGCAGGACACTTTTGGAGTTGATCTAATTGTGCTACAGTGCGTTCGAAAAGTTTCTCCGCAGTCAACCAACACTTTAAAAAAAGTGTTTGACAACAAGTGTAGACGAGTTGCTCTGTGCCTGCAAAATGGTGGAAAACACTTTCAACACATGCTGTAAAATCAAAAGGTTATGTAATAAAATCACTAAATCATGGTTGAATGAAAACATTGTAGTTTTTCAATTTCCTATGCGTTTAACATAGCACTGCTGAGAGACTTTTCGAACGCACTATATAAGAGACCAGTAGGTCTGTTGTGACTTGCCATATGATGTGGTAAATGGTAGCTACTTAGTTAGTTTTAAGAAAAAGATGGGTGCTTTCATGAATGTGTATTTATAAATAGTGTTAAGTTATGTAGGACACTTTTGGAGTTGATATAATTGCGCTATGAGAAATAAATAGGTCTGGTGTAATTTGTAATATGATGTGGTAACTAGTAACTACTTCGTTACTTTTAGGAAAAAGATAGGCGCTTTCATGAATGTGAGTTTATGCATGACATTTTGATGACATAAATTGTATGTATTTTTTAATCAAGAGTGTTCATAGACTACAAAGAGAAAATAATAAAGGAGAAATTTATTCATTTGAATCAAATATAGAACAGTTTATTTCCACTTGTAACTTGTATTGTAATTTCTTGACCAAATACTGCGCTGTTTGAAGCGTATACAAGATCAGATGCGAGACTTTTTGATGACTTATTTTTATTAAGGAAACTACAGGGTGTCCCAAAAGTCTCCATACATAGGGAAAATTAGCACTTTTTAGCAAAATGTAACTTTATTTACAAAACATTCTCTACATGATTGCCATTTCTTTGTAAACACACACGGATGCGTCTCTCCCACTCATGGTGAACTCGTGTTAACACATTTGGTGTTATGGACGTAATGTACCAGGAAAAGATACATAACATGGATCGCCTAAAGGAACGCATTCGAAGTGCAATTACGTCCATAACACCAAATGTGTTAACAAGAGTTCACCATGAGTGGGAGAGACGCATCCGTGTGTGTTTACAAAGAAATGGCAATCATGTAGAGAATGTTTTGTAAATAAAGTTACATTTTGCTAAAAAGTGCTAATTTTCCCTATGTATGGAGACTTTTGGGACACCCTGTATATTGAACATGCAGTATATAGCAGTTAGTTTGACATAAGATGGCTTAAAAGTCTTTGTCAAGTAGGTGAATTTGCTTAAGCTATCCCTGGAACAGATGTGTATTTCCTATCTTGCACTGCTCTCATGCACTCCTTTCCAAAACTCCAGGGTTACATGTAGATTTAGATGTAGGTAGCCGTTACTTATTTGACTAGCAGTTAGCTACTGTTAAGAACTTTTATAAAAAAATTTTACAATATTTTTTTATTTTGGTTTTATAAACTAGTATGTTGTGGGATAATATTTCTATTATTATTATTATTAAAATTATAATTATAAACACATAAATGTTGAGAAGAAGGAGTACATTGTAACGATAAAGGAAGGCTAATTAATTGAGAATTTGGAGTCAGCCTGGCTCCGGTTAAAGACCTCAAATGAAATTAGTTTTTAAAACAACAATATAAGAGTTGACTGAAACTTGTCTACACTTCAAAATGGCATATAACAAAATTCATAATAATGAAAACAATTTCCGCATATACTCACTAGAGTACTAGACCCTTAAACTTTTTACTCTATTTATGAAGTATCCTTATAAAATACATACAATAAATCCTATTAGAACATCCAACACCCAACCATATAACAATAATTTTAACAGAAAACATAAAAAATGGATTATTGATTTTTTTTTATTTAATTTGGCATTTCAGATTCAGGTTTACTACACAACATTACACCGTATTGCTTTGTTCATAAATATGCTTCAGTTACCCTCTCTCTCGCTAAGTCAAGTCTACAGTACCCAAGCTGGTTGTCTGTAGTCAGTTCATTTGTACAATAATCCGATATATTAAAAAATGTTTGCATGCTAATGTTGTAACAATTATCATCTTTCATTTTAGTTTAGTCTACTGAACATTTTTTGCGAGCAAAATTAATTAAATACGGGTACTCTAGCTTGTCAGGATGTAAACTGTAGAATTCAAACTCATTTTGGAATTTAAAGACATGCATGAACAAATTGTTTCCTCTCTCAATAATGCTAGCCTAGACTTAAATACATTTACAAGAAAAAACTATGCATGTAGACCTGGCTGGAGCGATTGTGTGGCTGAACTTCATAATGCATCCAGAGATGCTTTTTTAATGTGGTATGAACAAGGGAAGCCAAGGCAATGCCCTGTATTACAACAAAAACAGGGCTAATGCCAGGTTCAAGTATGCATTAAGGTATAAAAAAATCATGAGGATGAGTTAAGTAGGGATGCTCTGGCTAGAAAGCTTGCCAGTAAGAATCCAAGAAACTTTTGGGAAGAATTAAAAACAATGAATAATAGTGCAGTGTCTCTCTGCTAATATTGAAAATGTAACTGGGACTGAGAATATAGTCAAATTATGGAAGGAACACTACAGTGAGTTATTCAACTCTGTACATAAGAATAATAATATTACCTGTGATGCTATCTATAGTCCAAATATAAGAGTTAGTGTATTTGAGACTAAATAGGCAATAAAATGTTTAGATTGTAACAAATCATGTGGTATTAATGGTATTTCTGCTGAGCATCTGAAATTTAGTAGCGACAGATTAGTGCCTCTGTTAGCTTTGTGCTTTACAGGTTTACTGATACATGGTGTTTTGCCGGGTACAATGTTATCCGTTGTTTTGGTGCCAGTACTAAAAGATAAAAAGGGTAAAATCAACAGTAAAGATAACTATAGACCAATAGTCTTGGCCAGTATTATGTCTAAGGTGTTTGAATATATACTCATTAATAGACTTGAATGTTTTAAAAAAGAAACACAGTACTGATATGGGTGTGTGTATGCCTTGAAGAAAATGGTCTGTAAATACCAAACTCTAGATGCTAATTTTTATTTCCTCGATGCCTCTAAAGCATTTGATCGTGTTAATCACAAATTATTCATGAAACTTGTAAATCGTAATGTACCTGGTTACTTGGTCCGTATATCAATATTCTGGTATAATCACCAGACAATGATTGTAAGATGGGGTGGGGTTAATTCAGAGCCATTCTCTGTGACCAATGGTGTCAGGCAGGGAGGGATACTATCAGTGGCGGCTCGTCGGTAGGCACTGCGGAACTGCAGCACCCCTAAATTTTTTATTTACAATTGAAATAATCAAGAACAATATAAGGATGAGCTCAATGAATAACTTTTTCAATAACTTTTGAAACTTTTATTCATTGCTCAATGCTCATCCTTTTATTTCAGTAATTATTTCAACCCATTCTTAGAGACAGCACCCCTAGAATTTTTAGTCACGAGCCGCCACTGGATACTATCCCCCTACTTATTCATTGTTTATATGGATAATCTAACTGTTGTGCTGAACACCTGTAAAATAGGCTGCTATATTGGTACAATGATTGTTAATCATCTGATGTACGCAGATGATCTATTTCTTATTTCTCCATCTGTAAAAGGGCTCAGCACACTTTTGAAGGTGTGTGAAAAGTATGGGAAGGATAACGACATAAAATACAATCCTGCTAAAAGTCATGTTATGATTATGAGGACCAAGGCCTACAAATATATGAAATTTCCTGAATTTCAATTGAATGGTATGGTGCTGTCAGAGGTGACCCAGACTAAGTATCTTGGCCACATACTAACTGATAGTCTTTCAGATGACTGTTATTCTAAGGCAATGTAGACAATTATATGCTCAGGGAAATGCTTTCGTTGGAAAATTTCATGTGTACATTAGATGTTAAATTGATTTTCTTCAAAACTTTTTGTACTCCACTGTATACAGCTCATTTATGGTGGAACTACAGGATGTATAATTTGAGAAAATTATATGTTGTCTATAATAATAATATTTTTAAGGGCTCATTAAGAACTCCAAGATTTATAAGTGTTTGCTCCTTCTAGTGCCAGTATGCTGTTTGTAGTCAATAAGGTGCCTAACTGTGCCAGTCATTCTCAATTTTGCATTTAGACTTATCACTAGGCTTCGTGAGCCAGTCAATAAGATAATAGAAGCCATGGTTAGTGGACTGGACGCCGATATATTTTATAAATCTCAAATCTCGAAGCATTGGCGCAGGCAATTGTATGTTCATTTAGCACAGTGATTCACTGGCCTACTTAGTCAGTGCTCCAGACAAATATCTCATATCGGACCACTTGTATAATGTTTGTACCTGTTGAGTCTGAAATATAGCGTTTGTTTGTGTGTTTCTATGGGACAAGTGCCAGCAACTATTACATGTCAGTACAGAATCAGAATTATCAGTAAAAGAGCCTGGGTGGCCTTACTAGTTTATTCATTACGTAGATGTCTTTACTCTTTGATTGATATTCACTACCAAAAGTTTGGTAAGCCCTGTATCTAGGTCCATTATGTGATTTAATGCAGGTTCTACATAACTTTGGCAAGTCAAATAGCTATAGACTGAGGTAAGGACCAGTGTTCCCTCTAAGGTGTGCGCGTGTGCGCGCGCACACGCGTTGTGAAACCCGCGCACACAGCAAAATAAAATGCGCACAGGCTCAAGCGTATCATGAGTCACGACAGTAAATGAAGTAATTTAAAAAGTATACCGTCACACAAGGTCTGACCATTTGCATCAACATACTCTATAGTCGTTCTTTTAAGTATTAACCCCTTCCGCCCGACTTCGCTGACGTCCGCGCAATTAAACAATACGGATTTTTTTACTCTATGTATTTGCATTTTTTCTTTTATACATTAACGCATTGAATATAAACCTTCTCTTTCTTATTTTTTGCATAAAAACGAATAGTAATTATCTCATAATTCCTATTTTGTGAATGGATGAAATTATGTATTAATCTTGATAGTCTATTTTAAATTGCTAAATGCTAAAAATTGTTTTGAGAAATGATAACTAAAATAGTCATTTTCATTTAGTTATTTTTATTTTATTTATTTTGTTGAATTTTATTTTACTACTTTTTATTTTATTCATATTTTTAGAATGGATAAAATGTTTTCTTTTTTAAGAATATATAATATTGTAAACAGTTTTTTAATATCCATTTAATAGTACCGTAATGATCAAGCTATTACCTTATGGAAATAATATTTATTAAGTATTTAATATTTATATATATTTAATTTTGAAGATAATAGCGCTCAGAAAAGTTTGCAGAATTTTTCACCATGAATCTAAATGTATGCACAACGAAAATTTCTTGCGCACACGGACTAAAAAAAATTAGAGGGAACATTGGTAAGGACTGTAGTACTTACTTTCTTAACACCTAAGAATACTAAAATGAATTAGACTAGGCTAATTCTATTGCATAAGTTAACCTTTGATTTAAATACTCGTAAGTAGTATGCCCGCAAAAGGTTAGAGTGCAGAGCAATTGCAATGTTGATCAAATGAGTGCCAGTGCCAACCCCCAAAGGGGGGGAACTCCCCAAGCAAGCTGGAGGAGTTCACCTAACCTCTTTGAGGGAGAGAGTGGGACGGCATCACCTCACAAAAGGGGTATACCTAACCTAAGAGAGAGAGAGGAGAGAGAGAGGAAGAGACCATCCAGCTTCTGCAGATGCAGAAGCTCAATAAGGGCTCAAGGTAGCAACACCTGACTTAGAACTCGAAATCCGCCAGTTGGCTTAGTCAGCCAGTTGGCTTAATCAGCCGGTTGAGAGTTGGCCTAATCCGCCAGTTGGCTTAGAAGGCATAATTGGTCTGTATATATTAATAACCTTCGAATGAATTAAAAGCGCACACAAACGCACATATACTCCCCGACTATACGCCCATAAAGTCCCTATTATCACACACACACACACACACACACATATATATATATATATATATATATATATATATATATATATATATAAACTGATGCATGCAAAACCCCAATAGCAACATTTTTACCAGCACAACCACACCACTACACACAAAAAAAACCACATCATCACCAATCGTCTAAGTATAGACTTTTAGGAGCTCATCCCATCAACACCACGTAACCGATATGTGGACTACAATTAAGCGTCGAAAGTTAGACGATTGGTGGTGAAGCAATATTATACAACCACCACCACCGCTTTACTTACTAGCTCCTAGTAAACCGACAAGGTCTCTAAATACGATTCCATAGACTGAGCTATTAACATAAAGAAATACGTTTATGGGGCCAAAGGGTACACCAACAAGGTTTCAAAAAAAGGCAACGCCAATAATTTTTCTCGCGGTGGTGAACACCACGAGGCCAATTTGACATTTGGTGGGAGAGCTTTTAAACAAAAAATCGAAGATAAACTAAGTTTAATACAAAAACAAATTTTCATCATAATACACAATTTTATCCTTAAACTAAAAATAAAAAGCATTAATATGATTTTTAAAACAAAATAAAAATTAAATTAGGGGTAACTTATTAATTTTTCCTCTTTTATCGAATTATTTTGTTTCAATATAAATTTATCTCTAAGACACCAATATATCTTTAAACCTTATTACAAAAAATATTAACATAACTTTATAATAAAAATAGATTCTATTTTGGGGTAACTTGTTTATTTTCCTCTTTTGACCAATTATTTTGTTTCAGTACAAATTTATCTTTAAGACACCACTATATCTTTAAACCTTATTACAAAAAAATATTGATATAACTTTAATAGAAATATATTCTATTTCGGGGTAACTTATTTATTTTCCTCTTTTGGCCAGTTATTTTGTTTCAATACAAATTTATCTTTAAGACACCAATATATCTTTAAACCTTATTACAAAAAAAATATTAATATAACTTTACAATAAAAATAGACTATTTCGGGGTAACTTATTCATTTTTCCTCTTTTATCCAATTATTTTGTTTCAATATAAAGTTATCTTTAAGACACCAATATATCTTTAAGCCTTATTACGAAAAATATTAGTATAACGTTATATTGAAAATAGATTGTTTTTCGGGATAACTATTTCATTTCTCGTCTTTCGCCCAAATAGATTCTATTTCGGGATAACTTATTAATTTTTCCACTTTTATCCAGTTATTTTGTTTCAAGATAAGTTTATTTTTAAGACACAAATATATATATAAATAATACTAATAATAAAACAATTGATAAATAATATTGTTTTTGGCTCTAGAAGGACGCATCGGTTCGATGGAATTTAGATTGCCGCAGATCAGCGCCTGGAAGCAAAACCCACCTGTGTGGAGATGACAGGTAAATTTCTAAAAACACCTGACATCTGTTATTTTTGTCTTAAATATACTTCGATATGCATCAGTTTGCTTGACACATCAGAAAATCAAATTTTATTTTCCAAACAAAACTTATCTCTCTCTCTCTACGAAACTTTCATTTCTGAAGGAAATCTGTGGAGTGTATAAGTTATATTGGTACTTACGTATTAATGGGGCCACTACATATTGATGATTGGTTAGGTTAAGTTGTAATATTTTCGTTAGTTGAAAATTTATAATACATCATATTTTTTAAATAGCAATAATTTTTAAAATATTTTTTTATTCAATTTTCTGAAAAAAATGCTATTAAAATTTTTTGGCCTCCAGAAACAAATGTTGTTTCTAATGTGTAACATGTATTAATCATTGTAAATATTTGAAATATAAATCATTGTAAATATTTTAAAAATAGTGCTATTTAAAAAATATGATGTATTAGAAATTTTCAACTAACGAAAATATTACAACTTAACCTAACCAATCATCAATATGTGGTGGCCCCCCGTTAATACGTAAGTACCGTTATATTTGACACGCCTCCAGAATTCGCGGCTCGTCCAATCACAACTCAATGGGCGGGGCCTGAGAACGAGTCCAGGATCTCTGGTTGACTGAAAACCTCGCTCTCACACAGAAAACTCGCAAGTCGAATATTGGGGATGGTTACAATTTGGATCACGTATATAAGGAGGCATTTTCAGCGGGAATCCACAACAGTTGTTTTTATCTAAGTGTAACCACACACTCTTTCGTCATGGACACTTCCATCCAGTCACAACAGCTTTACTGTTTGAAGACGGAGACCTCTATGCAGGGGCAGCGGTCATAATTTTCGGAGCAGCTGACCGGAACACCCTACTTTCAACGCAAACCATTGCAGAAATTTGTGACGGGGAGAAAGATTTAACCGAAGAAGGGGACATTGAAATGTAAGTAATTAATTTAATTTGTGATTCATTCACGGCATATATATATATATGGTACTTACGTATTAACGGGGGGGCCACCACATATTGATGATTGGTTAGGTTAAGTTGTAATATTTTCGTTAGTTGAAAATTTCTAATACATCATATTTTTTAAATAGCACTATTTTTAAAATATTTACAATGATTTATATTTCAAATATTTACAATGATTAATACACAACTTAACCTAACCAATCATCAATATGTGGTGGCCCCCCGTTAATACGTAAGTACCATATATATATATATAATATATATATATATATATATCGTTTCATTCAGTGCAAGTGTTAAAAAATTTATACATCCCTTTCCACACTGGCAGACGATGTGCACCACACCCAGCTAATCTTCCTTTTGAGCCCAGTTAGGATAGTTTCTTTGTGTTTATTATTTGATTCGGGTACCTTATCGTACATTTTCTCTTATTGTAACTCTCCCTTCATATATATATATATATATATATATATATATATATATATATATATATCCTGCTCCAAAGCTGGATCCTGTCTGCTTTGCAGATAGCTGATGAGGGAAGCTATATTCTTGGGACCTCTTTGCGAGTGACCCGTTGCCCACGTCGCGCTAGCATCATGAAAAAAAACTACAGTATTTGTCATTTACCATTACTTATTCGGACTATAGTGGATTTAATTTTCCTAGAAGAGTTCCTTGTTCCATGCACGGTCTGTGTGTATCACATATATATATATATATATATATATATATATTTCTTATTTCTTTCTTGTCCCTGAAGAGATGTGAATATATCACGAAAGCGCTCGGATTTCGTGTTTTCTTTTCCTTTTCCCTGTGGTTCCTTGCTTATTAAAAAGATTACGTGTTGTTCTGTGATTTTATTGCATATATATATATATATATATATATATATATATATAAACATGTATATATACACCTTTGGTATACCAAAAGTATACCAAAGGTATATATATATATATATATATATATATATATATATATATATATATATATATATATATATATATATATATATATATTTCAACTGCAAAGAACACGCAGTATAAATAACGTAAAGAACGACGCTTGTATAGGAGAACATTCCGCGCAAGATGAGAAGAGAGAACGAACAAATGAAAAAATGAGGTAACCACCCGGGAATCGAAACCGGGATCTTCCGATTGCCGGTCAGAGTGTAGTGGTGTAGAGTGTAGTGCCGGTGTAGTGGTTATCATATCTGACCGGCAATCGGAAGATCCCGGGTTCGATTCCCGGGTGGTTACTTCATTTTTTCATTTGTTCGTTCTCTCTTCTCATCTTGCGCGGAATGTTCTCCTATACAAGCGTCGTTCTTTACATATATATATATATATATAGATATATGTAATGTTTATTGAAGTATATGTTAACAACCCGGTTAGGCCACCCGCTTGCTATTTATTATTTGTTCCGGACGCCCTAGTCGACATTTTATCTTATTGTAACTCTCCCTCCCATATATACATCGCGGTGTCCTGACATATAAATGCATGTTTACTACAGGATACTGTGCTAGGCTTTCTGTAATTAATATATTCTATTAAGTATTTAGAGAGTGAATTTTGTTTATTATATATTTACGTTTAATAAATTTATAGAAAGTTCTACAGGTAGGGTTTTAAAATTACTAAAACTTTAAAGAATTCCAACGGTCCTGGGCTCGAGATCCTGTGATGGTAGACATTGCGTAGTTTGCACAATTAGGATAAAAGTATTTCCAGCGCCGTAAATTAGTTTACTTGTAACGCCTTGCAGCGCTCTCTCTCTCTCTCTCTCTCTCTCTCTCTCTCTCTCTCTCTCTCTCTCTCTCTCTCTCTTCATATAACGGGTGTGCCATAAAAAAAGGGTACATTTTAAAAAGGCTATAAAATCAACAGTTGTCATTTAATTTTAATAAAACTTCTACACAATAAAACATATGTATTTATCTATGTGCAAGCAAGTTTTTAGACTAAAATATCAAATAATTCAAATTCAATCAACAGTTAACGAAAGAGTATGATTTTTTAATTAACATGCAAAAATTATTAAACCTTTTTAATATTTTTTTATAAAAACAATTTTTACCGTAAAATTTACCTGAAATTATTAAAAAAAAAATTTCGAAATGTTTTCCTTCAATTTCAATAACTTTTTTTTTATTCTTGTCCGGAATTCATCTATGGCTCGATTTACTTTTCCTGTGAAATTTCTTCCCATCTTTTATCCTAGTCCTGTAGACTCGCTCTGCTAAGTTCTCCAATATTCCGGCCAAGAATAAAAAAGTTATTGAAATAGAAGGAAAGCATTTCGAACAAATTTTTAATAATTTAAGTAAATTTTACGTTAAAAATTATTTTTATAAAAAAATATTTAAAAGGTTTAATAATTTTTGCTTGTTAAGTAGAAAAATCATACGCTTTCGTTAAATGTTGATAGAATTTGAATTATTTGATATTTTAGTCTGAAAACTTATTTGCATATAGATAAATACATATGTTTTATTGTGTAGAGGTTTTATTAAAATTAAATGAAAATGTTGATTTTATAGCCTTTTTAAAATGTACCCTTTTTTATGGCACACCCGTTACATATGTTCCTCTGTGTGCATTTTGGTGAAAAACAATAAGTTTTTAATTATTGTCGATTCTGTGTCTCCTTCGTGGTTATTTTGGCATATATGTGTGTATATATATATATATATATATATATATATATATATATATATATATATATATATGAAAGCTATTGACTTTTCCTTAGGGAAACGGAGCTTACAGATGAAAAGGACCAACACAACAGCAAACATTTTCGTTTATTTTTTATACTTCGGACGTTTCGACAAATCTTTTGTCATCATCACTGAATTATAAGTCTTAAAACCTTAAAACAAAAATGAGAATAATGAAAATTACATCAATACAAAAGAAAATTAAAATCATTAAAATTAAATTAAATTAAAATTACCTCAACTGGTAAATACACAATGTTTACGTCAACCTCCATATTTGGCAGAAACTGAGAGAAAACTGTATGGTCAGTTAATTAGAAGGTATGATATGTCTATGAAAGTTGGTTGGTTAGTTAAAAGAGCTGTAATTTGTAAGATGAACTATTATTGTTAATGGAAGGTTTGTTTCTATAGATGTACAAAGATTCTAAAATTCGGAGTTCTGTAAGGTTATTGGATCTAGTTAGAATTTCGAACTGAGTTTTGTGAAGGGGATGGTTGTTTTCATTACTATGGTTTCTAATTGTGGATTATGGTGGGCTACTGAGGGGTGGGCTACTGAGGGGACGCAATTAGAAACCATAGTAATGAAAACAACCATCCCCTTCACAAAACTCAGTTCGAAATTCTAACTAGATCCAATAACCTTACAGAACTCCGAATTTTAGAATCTTTGTGCATCTATAGAAACAAACCTTCCATTAATAATAATACAGTGTACATAAAGTCAGGATCTATTTTTGTGAAGCACTTGGAAATTATATGGAATTCAATCATAAAATGATAAAGTGGTAACATTTATTAAATAATTAAGAGTAGGATTCGACGTGACGCCCATCAGTATCCCTGCACAGCTTAAATCGTTCCGCAGCATTTCTAAACACATTCTGGAGCATTTGTGGGGTTATGTTATCTGCAGCAGTTCGTATACGTGTACGTAAGTTTTCAAGACTCGTAATCTTCGTCTGATAGACGTGCGATTTGATAAAGCCCCATGCAAAGAAATCTAAAGGGGTTAAATCTGGTGATCTCGCTGGCCAAGGTCTGTTGCTTCCGTGTCCGATCCAGCGATTTGGAAAACGTCCATTTAGATAATCCTGAACAATTTTGGCATAGTGACAAGGAGCACCATCATGTTGATAGACGACGGTACTAACAATCCTATCCCCGTCGTCTATCAACATGATGGTGCTCCTTGTCACTATGCCAAAATTGTTCAGGATTATCTAAATGGACGTTTTCCAAATCGCTGGATCGGACGCGGAAGCAACAGACCTTGGCCATCGAGATCACCAGATTTAACCCCTTTAGATTTCTTTGCATGGGGCTTTATCAAATCGCACGTCTATCAGACGAAGATTACGAGTCTTGAAAACTTACGTACACGTATACGAACTGCTGCAGCTAACATAACCCCGCAAATGCTCCAGAATGTGTTTAGAAATGCTGCGGAACGATTTGAGCTGTGCAGGGATACTGATGGGCGTCACGTCGAATCCTACTCTTAATTATTTAATAAATGTTACCACTTTATCATTTTATGATTGAATTCCATATAATTTCCAAGTGCTTCACAAAAATAGATCCTGACTTTATGTACACCCTGTAGTTCATCTTACAAATTACAGCTCTTCTAACTAACCAACCAACTTTCATAGACATATCATACCTTCTAATTAACTAACCATACAGTTTTCTCTCAGTTTCTGCCAAATATGGAGGTTGACCTAAACAATGTGTATTTATCAGTTGAGGTAATTTTAATTTAATTTAATTTTAATGATTTTAATTTTCTTTTGTATTGATGTAATTTTAATGATTTTAATTTTCTTTTGTATTGATGTAATTTTCATTATTCTCATTTTTGTTTTAAGGTTTTAAGACTTATAATTCACTGATGATGACAAAAGATTTGTCGAAACGTCTGAAGTATAAAAAATAAACGAAAATGTTTGCTGTTGTGTTGGTCCTTTTCATCTGTAGGCTCCGTTTCCCTAAGGAAAAGTCAGTAGCTTTGATATTAACTCAGAGATATGACCGATCGACATTGAACTGTTACAGACAATGTGAAAAAGTCTATTTGAAACTTAATAAGGCTATTTGTGATAAGGATTTCTTGTCTAAGTGCAAGTTATAATATTGTGCCTAAGTTTCTTAGATTTAAACTCTGTAATAAACGCCTCCATAACTTCAAACTATATAAATCATGGCAACATAAATTATTAAATTTGGAACTTCAATCGAAAACTAAAACAGTGAGTTTTCGGTGCTCCTTTAGTATGCGGTCTACAAACTCTGCCGCGCTCAACTTTTTTCAAAGTGCAGTCTACAGGTTTTTTTCGTTAAATTTGTGCCTGCTCACGCATTCTGCCGCTCTTTTTTTTTCGCTAAATGACTCACTCACATGACTTAGACCCTATTTGACCTTGAAATTCAAAATGATTGTTTAACATCAGTAGCTTGAGAAATTTGAAGCAGTAAAGTTGTAAACAATTCAATTGCCGGTGCTACTATAGTAGTAGTAACGATTGGTTAGGTTTAGTCAAGATATTTTCGTTAAAACTAACGAAAATATCATGACTAAACCTAACCAATCGTCAAGGGCGACTGACATTGGGATGTAAACAAGCAATTAGTAAACAAGCCAAGAAGGTATACTTACATTTAAACTTTTTGTGTTTTTAACTTTTCAATAAATTTTTTTCCTTACATTTAAACTTTTTATGTTTTTAGCTTTTCAATAAATTTTTTTCAAGTAAGATTGTCATTTCAACCTTCTTTAACTACATTTAAAAAACAAATTGGTGTAGACCGCATACTAAAGTGTAAATTTGTCTGTAGACCGCATACTAAAGGAGCACCGAGTTTTCTCAAGCTGAAATATAAGAATTCTCTATTTGGTCTAAAATCTAGGGTATCTTGTATTGATTATCAGTGTTTAGTTACTAAATTTCAAACTTGCTGTGATAAAATTATCAATAGACATAAAAGGGTACATGCTGCCAAATTAGAAAAATTGGGAATTACTCAGTCGTTTTTTAATAATCTAGGTAATTTTATTTTTAATTTTTCTAATAGAGTTTTAAGTATTAGAGAGAAAGAAATATTGTCGTCAGGCTTAAATTTTGATCTACCTCATCATAAACTAAATTTTTATACATTTTTCTCTGGTTTTGAAAATCTTCTCATTAATATTAAGAATTGTGAGATCCGACCAAATTTCTCGTTTCATAACTTAGTAAAACAAATGGAGAGCATTTCTTTTAAGAATTTTTATAATTTTAAACCCCATAAAGTATTTTCCCCCCTTTTTAATAAGCAAGATTTTAAAATTCTTAATAATTTGATAAAGGATAACTCTGTCATCATTACAAAACCGGATAAGGGTAAAGGAGTAGTGTTGCTTGATTCAACAGTTTACATAAATAGAATGGAGACAATTTTGTCGGATACGTCTAAATTTAAAAGAGTAAAAGATAATGTTCTGTCTAAATTGCTAAAACTCGAAGATAAACTTAATAGGTTTTTGCGTAAATTAAAAAAATAGTAATATTATTGATGACAATACATACAATTTTTTGTTTGCTTCTGGTTCTAATCCAGGAGTTCTATACGGTTTACCCAAAGTCCATAAGCCAAATTTCCCACTAAGACCTATTCTTTCGGCCTGTGGTACATTCAATTATAACTTAGCCAAATTCTTCGTTCCCTTGCTTTCAAAACTTACCTATAATGATTATTCCATTAACAACTCGTTTGATTTTGCTAAAGATATAAAAGAGATCAATCGTACCGATTCCCTTACTATGGCCAGTTTTGATGTCTCGTCATTATTTACTAATGTCCTGTTAAAAGAAATATCAGATATCATACTAAAGAAGTTATTCACTACTGATAATACTCGTATTAATTACCTCACTCAGACTCAATTTAAAAACCTCCTCGAAATAGCGTGTTTTGATAATCTTTTCTTATTTAATAGCAACCTTTACAGCCAAACTGATGGGGTAGCTATGGGTTTCCCGTTGAGCCCAACACTAGCAAATACATTTCTTTGCCATTACGAAGAAATATGGTTGAAAATTTGTCCTAATAGTTTTAAACCCGTATATTACAGAAGATACGTGGATGACACTTTCCTAATATTTAAACATCCTTCACACGTAAAACTTTTTCTTCATTATCTTAATAAACAACATAGTAATATTAAGTACACATGTGAAAACGAAACAAATAATAGTTTACCTTTCCTGGATGTTCTAGTTAAACGGGCTAATAACAAGTTCCAGACCTCACTATTTAGAAAACAAACTTTTACTGGTTTGGGAACCAATTATTTAAGTTGTATGTTTTATAAATATAAGATTAGTGCTATAGTAACATTATTAATAAGAAGTTACCGAATTTGTTCAGATCACTTTTCATTAAATGAAGAATTTAAATTTTTAAGACAGGACTTTATTAATAATTACTACCCTTCTAATCTTTTTGACAACCAATCAAAGAAATTTTTAAATAACACTTTTAATACTAAACTCCCCATAATTACAGTACAAAAAGAAACCACATATATTAAATTACCTTTTTATGGTTATTTATCATTGCGTATTCGATGTGAAGTGTCCAAACTGTTCAAGTCTAGTTATCCCCAAATAAATTTTAGATTCGCCCTCGTCAACCCACTTAAATTATCAAATTTTTTAAAGTTCAGAGACAAATTCGCCAAAACTGTATGCCCTAATGTTGTTTATAAATACACGTGCGACAGCTGTAAGGCTGCGTATATTGGCAGTACTCAACTCCAACTGGAGGTACGCCTTTCTCAACATTTGGGCTTATCAGCCCGTACCAACCGTCCCTTCAGTAGCCTACCACAATCCGCAATTAGAAACCATAGTAATGAAAACAACCATCCCCTTCATAAAACTCAGTTCGAAATTCTAACTAGATCCAATAACCTCACAGAACTCCGAATTTTAGAATCTTTGTACATCGATAGAAACAAACCTTCCATTAACAATAATAGTTCATCTTACAAATTACAGCTTTTCTAACTAACCAACCAACTTTCATAGACATATCATACCTTCTAATTAACTGACCATACAGTTTTCTCTCAGTTTCTGCCAAATATGGAGGTTGACGTAAACATTGTGTATTTACCAGTTGAGGTAATTTTAATTTAATTTAATTTTAATGATTTTAATTTTCTTTTGTATTGATGTAATTTTAATGATTTTAATTTTCTTTTGTATTGATGTAATTTTCATTATTCTCATTTTTGTTTTAAGGTTTTAAGACTTATAATTCAGTGATGATGACAAAATATTTGTCGAAACGTCTGAAGTATGAAAAATAAACGAAAATGTTTGCTGTTGTGTTGGTACTTCTTTTCATATATATATATATATATATATATATGGTGTGGTTGTAATAATACATTTCTACTCATCACATTTTGTGTAAATGTTTCATAGCAGGTATCTTCAATTATAGATTAGTTTGCATTAGTACTGCGCTAGGCTTTCTGAATGCAATTCGATTTATGAAAAAATTGGATTTTAATTAAAAGAGATTCAGTATGGACTAATCAACTTAATTTCTCCTTAAAGGCCCGATGCAGAACTCGATCGTGTTATAGATAGTTTTCGTGATAGCTTTGAAGAAAAGCAAGTAGTCGATGGCGATTTGGAGGTTTTACTGGACACACGATCCACTGACATGAGCACCGAGGTCGAAGTATTGGCTCACATCCGGTCCAACGAATGCCAGGTCATCGAGGAACTAATGTAAGTTTTTTTTTCATCAATTTCTTAGATGGTAGAAATCATATTTTAGTACAATTCAACTTACAGAACTAGCGTCCATTAAATAAGACTAACATTAATGGAGACATTTTACACAATATAAGTACAATTATATATACACGCGTAAAACTTTACAGAATACATGGAGTGCACACAAACGGAAAACGGCTTTTTATCTGTCTGCATACCAATTCTTCATTCATCTCAGTGTCACACAAATCGAATAATTTTAAAAAATTTATAAATCCCTTCCCACGTGACATGTGCAGGAGAAATGAAAGACAATACACCCTGCAAGTGTTACTAAAATATCCTTGTAATGGGCGGAGATTCCAGACAATTTCAGGGCTGAGTGCCGAGTAAATTAAAATAATACATTCTTTCCCTATTTTTAAAGTATATTGCAAACCAATGTATCCCCTCGCCCCCAACAACATCGGTATTTTTTCGTAGTTGGTAATTTCAATGTTTCATTCTTCGCAAACACGCCGATAAATTTGGAGCGTGTGATTCTGTCACTTTACATTACGTTCTGGAAGCAGTCAACCTCAATTAAGGCTTGTGACTCGAGGTATACTAGTACACAAGTAGGCGCGTCTATCGGGTTGGCGAATTCCAATCTGACTAAGATGCTCCCACTTTGTTGTGGACTTAAGTGTGTATTTACACCAGCAGATAAGTCGGGTGTGATATCAAACAGGTAAAGGTTAAATTGCTCGACAAATTGTTTCTGAGTTACGCCAATCCCAAGCTTATCACAGCCACCAGCAATATCGGCCACATTACAATAAGCTCTCGCGCAAAGCGGGAACACAGCGTCTGATGAGTAGTCCGTATCCATAGTCCCACCCAACGCAACACCATTGACGTATAGAATTATATTTTTAAGGCCGAAATTCTCGAATTTAAAGGCGTTTTTTTTATATTTTCCATTCGTCGAAGGGTAATCCTGCATTCCAATTAATAACCTCTTAGGTAGAACTCCCAGGGCCACGTTTTCTAGCTGCTTCTAGACCAACCCTGCGAGCACCGTGTATAGTTTGATCTGTACTCTGTTAAGTGGGTATTTTACTGTTGCGTGTATTAATTTTTTTTCAACTTCTACATATTTCGACGAACTTAATTTCACTCACTGTACGCACAGATATGTTTCCATAATATGAATCACAACAGGTTTTGCGCCCTCTTCTTGATCAGGCCCCAGATTTATGCAGATCTCAGGGTTCGTGAGGGTGAGCTTTAACTTCATATCCACCCCATTTATAAGCAGTTTCTCCTGGAACGTGAAGTCTGTATGCAGACGTCCAAAACACTCGTATATCTTTTTTTTAGAATATTTAAATTTATCCTTTATAATACTTTCGTCTTTAGTCTGATAATAGCCTTCAGCAGTTAAAAAGATATCCTTCGCTTCTTTTGAAAAGTTGGGGACATTTTTCAGATAGGCTCGTAGGTGATAATAACCCGTTCCTGCCGAGATGTTGACCGGGTTTAAATACACCTCACACTGACTGAATATGGAGTGTAGAAAGTTGGTTTCAGGGTATGCAGAGTAACTATCATCGAAGTCCGATCCATCTGAATGGGCAAAACGCAGTTTAGCGTACATGTGCATGCAGCTTGTTAATGAGTTAATTGTAATAGTCACTGTGACCAATATAAACTTGTGTTGGGGGCATATCAAAGAGGGACAACTCCGATTTACAACACTGAGCTACACGGATGGATGAACCGTGCCATGACGAGTAAGAAATAGTGCCACCTCTCTCGACAAGTAGTAATCAGCCTATGATTCATAAGAGCAATGTCCTCAGCTTATATCAGTTAAAAAAATAACCAACCATAGGTTTCATTCGCTTAGAACACTTCTTTTTTTCATGTCCTTTTACGTTTAGTGCCATGTGTTGGTAACCCCTTCTTTCGGACAGCCCTCTTCTTCTTCTTCTTTCCGCCACCACGCATTTTTCGCTTTGCATCTTTGATGATTTCGTCCTGTGTATGTTTTAAATGTTTTTTTAAAGCTTCTTTAGGTTTAGTTCCAACCATTGTCTTCTACCGCATTAATATCTGATTGTAATGCCTTCATCCCGAGATATCTAGCACCCCTCTTCAACAATGGGACAGCCGTGCGTAGTGTGGTTGAAAAAATGGATCCAAGCCCACTCCCACGCTGATATCTCACCCCTCGATAGACTGTGAAAGGCCTTCGGGTCATTATAACTGAATGCGATGAAAGTGTAGCTTCACTGTTAAGCTCCCATCATCGAATGGGAAATTTTTTCCCTCAATCGTTCTTATATATATCGAGATGTTGGTTAATAGATTAGTCGCAACATTCACATAATGGGGCTTCTCATATGTAATGCTCAAACTCTTCCCTCTATGGTTGGGAATGTGAGCAATGCGCAGCAGGCGCGCCTGGGTATCCCCAACAAATTGATGCTCCACGATATTGTTGTAAATATAGCACATGTCTGGGGGATGGATAGCCTTCACCCAATTTCTCCAATTTCAACTGATACATTAAGCTGGACAAGTCATGTTGTGCCTCGTGAAGGTATCTCTTTGGAGAGCTGCACCATATCGACCTTCGGCCACAATTGTGAACAGCTCTGTCTTTAATATTCCAACTAATCGTTGATTTTAACTTCAACGTGTGTGCAGGCGTGTCTCTGTTTACGACTTCAAAAAGTAAATCGGCTGTTAGGTGCGACTTTTCAAGACTCTTGTTTAATCCCCTCACAATGTTCGAGGCTGTCTAATGAACGAGTCCTAGTGTTACTTTTATACTATAGTACTGCACCCCACCGAACAGGACTGATCGCATAATATCATCTAAGGTTATGTCTAATTTTTTACACTCGTCGAATCTTCTAACAATCAGAAATATGTCCTGTTCATTTTCAAGAGTAAAAAATTTGGTGGCTAACTGGAATTCACAAACACCAACTTCGTACGAATTACATTCCAATTCAATGGACCCATGGAGTTCGGTTACAAAGTTGGCCCAGGTGTTGTTAGGATATACAGACAGAGAAGAAGAGGACGGGAGTGTGATATAGAAGTGGTTAGGCGCCATGTTGCATACTATTTAAGCTTCATTATTGCATCAGCTTTTATATAGGTGTTGAAGCTTTCTGGGTACCCTAGCCATTTCACCATGTACATTTTTCTTTTTCCTGAACCTTTGTTGCCAAAATTTTTTCAATTTTAAACACATTTTTTCCTAAATTAAATGTCACTTTCTGCAACTCCTCTCGGTAAAAGCCTCCTGCGATTTCTTCTCCATTCAAATCTTGAACGTGATACATCATTATCTCGCCTTTAGATCTCAGCCCTAAATTTAAAAATCTTACCTGTCCATCCTTGCTCAAATCCCTTCGCGAATTTATTTCCCGAACGTGATAGCCTTACATAATCATTGATTTTGAAACGTGTAGAGTGTGGCGGCCGTGTTCCATCTCTTCTCACATCAGGCTCTGGGCGCGTACCTCTTTCTAAAACTTCGTTAGGTGTTGTGCCAATCGCGCGATGGTGTGAACGGTTTATATATCTGTATGTGTTTTAATGTGTGAAACAGCGATGCATGCGTTCCTTTATGGTACGTTGAACTCTTTCAGTTAAAGAGGCCTTATGCATAGAATTGCTAGTGTAGTAACTGATATTAAACTCTGCCAACATGTTCTGAAAAGCTCGGCCTACAAATTAATTCCCCTTATCCGTACAAAAATAGCCTGGAACCCTGGTTTTTTTTTAACATCAGCGTTTTGGTAGCTTTAGCAGCTGTTTCAGGCGATTTATTTTTCAGAGGAATTAGCCACAGATATCTAGAGAATACATCTATTATGAATAGGATGGAGCGATAGCCATCATTATAAACTGAATATCTTTGTATGTCTGTTAAATCCGCTTGCCAAATAGAGTCAATCGAAGTCGCTGTTGTCCTGGCTGTTTTAAACCTTTTTCTCACCTGTTTATAAAGTGTATAAGCATCCTGCTCCCGCAAAAACCTCTCAACATCTTTTTTCCCTACTCCATCGTTGTAAACACCTCTGTACAGTCTATTAACACCGCCATAGGAGGTGGGGTTAGAAATGTCATAATAACTTTTCTTAATATGTTAGCCATTTGCGTATTTTAGAGACACGTGGATAGGGTTGGCCGTTGTTGTTTGGTCTCTCCTTTCTCCTCTTCAGAGATGCTACTGTTGAGGGTGATGGCGTACTCAGTTGTGGCACATGCGATACTTGCTCCAAGTCTTTTAATCTAGTCAGGTTTCCTATCATTGTTTTGGGGACATTTATTTGTTGTAGTCTTGCTTTAATATGCTTCCATCCTGCTGGTGAGGGCTTGTTCCACTTTCTCACCAGATCATGGACAATGTCGACGATATTCGATCCCTGTACCCTTGTTCCTTCAACAATGAATGACCTCGCCTGTATTGGCCCACTGTATGATGGGGTCCTCACTCAATAGATTACAAAGACACCGTATTTTACGCCTCATAAGACGCTACTTTTTTCCTGTAAAATGTCTCCAAAAATCACTTCAGGGCTCATATGTTATTGTTTTGCTTAATGTTCTTTTAATAAAGTTATGGGAATATATTTTTTGTCAGGCTGATAAATCTTCGAAATATTTTTTTCCTAAATATTCTTTGCTAAATATAAGGTGCGTCTTACCACTTGTAGCGTCTTATGAGGCGTAAAATACGGTAAGCCTTTATTTCTTAATGTATGTAGGAGACTGCTTTTTAATACATGCTCGATGTGTTGCGTTCCGATATTCTTTGGATGGTCATCTCTGACGTCGGGCCCAGGTCCTATGTCGCCATGCTCATCGTTGCTCGTGCTGTGCCTAATAACCACGGGGAGCTCTGACGGATTCTTATAATCTTCCTACTTATGAAGAAATTTCTGCAGAGCCTCTTGGTACAAGGGCCTTTTCTCATCAGGTGACTTTTCACTGTTTAATAGGTCTATCAATTCGCTTTCCATTCTTTTAAGCCTGCTTTTATGGGGTTCTAGTACCGTGTCTGGACTCTTTGAACTTTGCAGTGAAGCATACACCTCGTGCAGAATCACTACCACTTTCTTCATTATATTAATCTAGTCAGTAAAGGGCCCAAAACTAAAAATAAGATGGGGAGGAATGAGCCCCTCTTTGTACAATAATGCGCTTTTTCTTCCACAAAGTTTTACTTTTACGAGCGAGCGTACGTATTATGTCCTTGTAACGACGTAGGAGAGCATTTTGATGGGATTTCATTGGCACATTACATTTTATAACATTAAAGTAGATTTCACAGATGCATTTTAAAGAGTCGGAGTCGATATTTTTAACAAACGTCTGCTGCAATGCCCTGGGCAATCGTTGATAGATTTTTATTAATTTATGGTATTTCTTTAGCCTATTTGTCATTCTGGAATATACACCGTTTCAGGCTCGTTTGGGAATATATTCGTTCTTAGAAGCACCCTAAACGTGTTTCGTGGGTGAAGGTCACAAAACAACTATCCGTAACGCTGACTTGTAGGTGCTTTATAAACTTCCCAAAACTCCTTACGCTGATTCGAGAACATTTGATTGGCTAATACCGCAATTTGTGACACATCTCTACGTTGCGCGAATAAGACTAGATATTTTGTATTTAACGACACATCGCGCATGTATCTATTTTTGAAAAATAGATTCTGATTGATGAAGAATACGCTTATGTTAAGATGGTGGGAGAACACTGTAAATATTTCGGCAAACGTTTTATCCATTTCCAACATGAGATCGTCAATTACAATGACTGTATGCTCATTTCCCTTTAACGAATTAACATCATATACGCCTTTGTGGAACAAAATATCATCTTGGTACTTGTTGAATACTGATTGGTACGTCGAATAGCACCATATTACTTTATGCACAAATCTTGAGAACATCTACCCCTTATCTTTAATGATTTTAAGCATAAACACAGTTATACTACATCCTGTAGGGCCAGATATAATACATGTGGAGGGGCTTATGAACCTGAATTTTTCTACAGATTCCGTCTCTAACACGTCACACCCTTAAGTGGAGCATTTACAAAATATAACAAAATTTAAGTGCTGCTCCTTATATTCTTGTTTTTCTTCCACAGAACCGTGAGTGACGACGATGTACAGCACTCCATCATCGATATTACACAAGACCCCGATGACAGTGTCGCTACAGATTCCACCCCCTCTGACGAACCCTCACCAGCGACACCACCACGTAGCAGTTCAAAGCGGAGGCACGATGATGAAGAACCTTCCACGTAGGTATAAAACGTGCCAGGAGTGCACCGCTTGCTAGACCCCCAGTAATAGAGTCCCAGCCCTCTACGTCTTACGACACAACCCCCACACTAGCTCCCTCCTCAAATATACCCCCTTATTCTTGTTCATTTTCGGGTACATCCTCCACACCGGCAGCTTCTCGTGTTGTGGCGGAAGGTATAACATTCGAACTGGTGCACACCGCTAACCCCACCCCTGCCCTGACTAGAAATCGGTACGTGGTCAGGGTTGACTCTGGAACCCTGTATAGCAACGGTGTGGGACTGCGGCGCGTAGTTGAGCGTATTGTGGAGTTTGCCCTTCAGAACCGCGACGAACGTGAAGTCAGGACGAGGTTGTCCTTCGGGCTCGGGTAAGATGACGGGGATGTACAGTAGATGAATTTTGGGTAGTAATACCGTTCAGACGCTTGGCAGCTGTAGACAGAATATATCTTGGGCCGTATAATGCAGGCCTCTCAATGTAGTACAGCCTTTAATATGGACAACTTCACGGTAGATATTGACAGAGTATTCCGGGTTGCCGGCTATAGTGCCACACTTTATACTCTTTACTTCAATTCTCCGGTTATTTACAGAAAGCATTTAAACGTTGATCATGGTTGCGGCTTTATAGCAATAGCCTTAGCTCATATGTTCACTGTGCTAAATAAAAGAGCGTGTAATATCTGGCTGTCTACGGTTGTGCAGCGTGCCCGTAAACTGGCTTCAGATTGCAAGCTTGAGTTTGAGTGTAGTATGGGTCCTGAAGAGTTGAGAAGGGTAGAGCAGGAAATGAATGTTGGTATAGTTGTATTTGGAATGGATGATCGTCGTTGGACTGTGTATGTTTTTAAAGGCTGTGTGCGAGATCGTACAAGGCCCCTACTTATTTTAGGATTGTCAGGAAGTTGAAGCCGAGAAGAGGGAATGTAATGTGTGTAGACGTACATTTTTCAGTAATAAACGCTTTGCGCTCAATAAGTCAAGTGACACTTGCAGGAGAATGAGAATCTGTGATGTGGCATGTTTCATATGATGGGTAATTGGGGTAAGTTTGAGCATAAATGCGATGAAATTCACCGTTCTACATGTCATGAAAAATATAAGGCGGATGGAGTGAAGCATGTATGTTATATGAAAGATGCTAAGCCTAAAAATAAACCCTGTATAACCGTGTACTACGATATAGAAACTTACACAAATCCCGAAACCAAAGAGGTTACTCCACATCTACTCGTAAGCCAGACTATCTGCTATGAGTGCATGGAGGTTGAGTATGATGAGTGTCACAAATGTGGTAAACGGACAAACGTTTTTAAAACGACTGCACACGACAGGCCTGTGAAACTCTTTGTGTCCTATTTTGTCAAGTTAGCAGAGAAGTTAAAAAAATGTTCTTGCCCATAACGGTGCAAAATTTGACGCACAATTCCTTTATAAGGAACTGCTTGAGCGCGAGTCATCTGAGATATTTACAGGTGATCCCTTGAAAAGATGAAACAAACTTATGCAGATGCAAATAAGAGGTAATGTACAGTTTAAAGACACTTTGTTATTCCCACCTTGTAAATTAGCTAAACTACCTAAGGTCATGGGTGTAGCCGCCGAAGTTTCAAAAGGATATTTCCCTCACACATTCTTCACTAGCGAAACTTTAAATTACGTGGGACTACCTCCACCCAAACATTACTTTAACAATGAATGTATGAGCACAGATGAACGTGAAGATTTTGACCACTACCACGACAGTTTTAATGAAGGTAATCCTTACAATATAGCTGATGAATGTGAGTGTTATTGCATGAATGATGTGCGCGTGCTTAGAGTGTTTCCAGGCCTTTAGAAGGATGCACATAGATCGATTCATATGTGATCCGTTGCAAGTCGCAACCACGATCGCTTCATGTTTTACGGTGTTCAAGAACAACTTTATGACTGAAGACACCTTAGCCGTCATTCACAGAAACAATCTCCGCAATTATGGGCACAAGGCTATTTACTGGTTCATACACATACAACAACAGACCGGAGTATACATAAAACACTCCCGAAACACGGGAGAAGTACCCATTAAAATGAATGGTCGTGTTTTTGGGTTGATGGTCTAAGGCTCTAAGCGAAGACCGTGCCACTGGTGAGAAGACTGTGTACTCCTTTAACGGTTGCTGGTGGCATGGATGCTCACGTCCTGAGTGTGGAATCGTAGGAGATATCCAAGGTAGATCTCCTGCCGACAGTCTTGCATGGACCCGCACCCGCGATCAGCTTATAGGATCCCAGTTCACTCACAAATTCTTGTGGGAGCATGAGTATGATGCACGCATAAAAACAGATGGACAGTACCGTGAAGAAATAAGCACGATCAAGCGTTCAATGATGTTGGATCCTCTCAAATGCGGTGATAGCTTGTTCGGAGGGCGTACAAACCCATTCAAGCTATACTTTCCGCCTACGGAGGACGTGAAACTCCATTACTACGACTTCTGTTCTTTATATCCCTACATGATGAAGAACAATCCGCACCCCATAGGTGCACCTGAAAAACTGGTGGTACCTGACCTGCCCCCCATCGAGGTGTTCTCAACAAATTTGAACAAGTATTATTCGGTCTTTCTTTCATAGACGTGCTCCCCCCTCGCGATTTATGGATGCCGATCTTACCCATCGTTATAGATCACAAACTCATGTTTCCCCTGTGCGTGAAGTGCGCAGAGGAGAATAATGGGTTCTGTAATCATACAACCAACCAGCGTAAGATCAGAGGTGTATATACAAGTCCTGAGCTGTCCCTAGCCATCCGCCATGGTTACAGAATATTAAAGATATATGAGGTGTGGAGGCTTCAGAAACTCCCCAACCTTTTCACGCCGTATATAAATATTTTTTTGAAGGATAAAGTAGAAGCATCAGGCTATTCCCGAGGGGTTGATACCGAAGATGAAATACCGGCGTATATCAGCATTACCGTGACCGTGAAAGGATACAACTTGACCGGGCCCAAATTGTTAACCCAGGCAAGCACTTTCGTGCAAAGTTGTGCCTAAATAGTGTTTGGGGCAAGTTTGCACAGCATACAGGTAAGGGGAACGTTCACCTAGCCCAAAGTTATAACGAGGTGTGGAATTATGCCAATGCCCCCAATAAAGAGGTTATGGAGATCGTGAATATTGATAACACGTACATAATAAAGTACAACATCACCGAACTGGTGCACTCTTTTGGGCGGAGGGTGCTATACGCTGACACAGATAGCGTAATTTTCACAGAGAGGGAGGGTGAATACATGCCGCCTATTGGGGAATTCCTCGGAGAATTGACTGACGAGATCAAGGATGAGTATTGTGATGGTGCACACGCTGACTCCTTTGTATCAACAGGGCCAAAAACGTATGGGGTACGGGTGAGTGTGGGGGAGGATATGAAACATATCGTGAAAGCTAAGGGTGTCACCAAGCAAACCGACGAGTCGTTAACTTTGACTCGTTGAAGGAGCTAGAGTGCTTAGAAGATGAGGGCGACCAGCGGCCCCAACTGACTGTGGGGACCCACAATTTTCGAGTGCAGAAACTGGGGTGTGTGAAGGAACTTAGGGGCACAAAGGTGTGTCGTAACACCTATAGGAAACGTTACCAGGTGCCTGATACTTATGATACCGTACCCTTTGGATACCATAATCCTTGAATATTATATATGGCTATTGTTAACGATATGTTTATTTATTACATATATTTGTAAATGTTTCAATTAGAGTTTCATTTTCTCCTTTATGTGTGCGTATGTACAGTTCTAAGCTCCGCCCACTGTAAGCTCAATCAAAGGGTCACGTGACTCCTGCTACTACCTGGGCATATCTCTACCCCTGCGTGCTCAGTTGACCTCTGCAAGCCCTAGTGCTCAGACGTGTATTTTCTCACGTAGACGAAAAATAGTGATAGGCTACTTTTGATATTACGTGTTCAACGTTTATGTAGTGGTATTCGGTAAAGTCAGAAGATGTGGTGAATACTGAAAGACGGCCTAGCCCCCTCCTTTGAGACTTCTAAGGCTACACTGAATCGCGCGAAGCTTGAGGAACAAGATGCTCAAATACTCTATGGATATTCTGGCAAGAGCATTGCCGGATTTCGCGGCACAAACGATGTAATGGACTACGTTGTGGGGCTAAACTGTATAAAGCGTACATATACCGTGAGGTGAAAGAAACAACGCGAGCAGAAGAGAAGCAACCGGTATGGGTAATGAGTCTTGTTGACGAGTGGTGTGACAGGCGGTATTATGTCATGCTGCATCATACCGTGTACGCGTACCCTGCGGCTGAGAATGTAAACCTTGTCATCATGGACAAGCTAAAGTACTTTTACCACTACATTTATAGATATGACGAGGTTCGTAGTGAGGTTGTGGCTAAAGGCCTGTGTGAGTTTTTAATAGAATTTAGAGACGAGTATCGACTGTTAGACAAAAAGGATAAATACGGTCACATGTTTCTCTCAAATAGTGCGCCGGATTGTTAATGTGTGGAGAAAATGAACGTCTAGTACGCATTCCGATAAAACATTAAAATTGAAATTACACTTCCCCCATGTGTATTGTGTAGGAAAAGTTGCCGGGTATAATGGGTACAAGTACTCGCATGATTCATGCTGGAACAAACCCGTACACGATTCAACAGCTTATGGTGTGACTCACTCCTCCACACCTGTCCCCGAGCCAAACAGCGCACCGGTTGCTCATAGTCATCTCAGAGCTTGAACTGACTGGATGTGCACTCCTCGAATACGATGGAACTTCCTTTGAGAAACATTCTCAATGCCGTGTACGACGTGTCAGTGACGAAGTCATTGCGCGTGTTCAGACGTAAAACCGGTGCCATTAACTATGTACTTGAAACGACTTGTAGACAAGCAAACTCTGGTAAACGTAATGTTATTTATTTAAGTGTTGAGGAGATGAATAGAATCTTCGTGATAGTTGAGAAGTGGGGTGAGGACCGTTATAAAATACCTTAGAGTTAAATCCTTCAGTATTAAAAGAAAAATATAAGAAATGTCTGGAGCACTCCCTTCAGGAGTCACCAGCTTTACAGGATCCCAAACTAATGGAATCACTTCTCGATTTCCTGATAAGAAATAGAGATGTGATTGCCCTAAAGGGAGATCCTCTGGGCCGAACTAATTTGGTCCCTTTTGAAATCAAGCTGGAACCCAAATCCAAACCCATTTTCATTCCTCCCTATCGGGTTCCACATTCCCAATTAGTCACTATTGAGGAACACATCACGGACATGTTGGAGCAGGATGTCATTCAGCCTTCAGCTAGTCCCTGGTCTGCTCCTATGATTCTCGTCTCCAAAAAGGACGGAACATCTCGCCCTTGTATAGATTTTAGACGCCTGAACAACAATACCATCCCAGACCGTTTCCCGATTCCAAACATGCAGGGAACAATTCTGAACGCAGGGAAAGCGACCTTTTTTTCATCCCTCGATTTAGCATCGGGTTATTGGCAAATTGAGGTTAGTCCCGAATCTCGGGCATTGACTGCTTTCTCCACTAACCGAGGCCATTACGAATTCCAGGTTTTACCTTTCGGAGTCCGAAATGGGCCTGCTAATTTCTCTAGGTTGATGAATATAGTCCTTTCCGACCTATTAGGTGTCGAAGCTCTCGTTTATCTTGACGATATTATCGTCTACAGTTCGGACATAAAAACACACTTTCAACGCCTTCAGAATGTGCTATCACGCTTGAGAAAAGCACACCTTAAACTGAAGCTTGCAAAGTGCAGTTTTTTACAAGAATCCCTGGTATACCTAGCAGAGGCGTAACCAGTGATGGGCAGTATCTAGATACATGTATCGCCGATACGTATCGATCGATACTTTTGTATCGGTATCGGTATCGCTTTAGCTACTTGACAAAAGTATCGATTTATCGGTATCGCTAAGGTCAATTTTCTTAAATGTATCGAAAAAAATCGATACTTCGATACATCGATACATTAATAAGAATTTTTAAATATTTAAATAGATGTTATAAAGTGGATGACAATAAAAGGCAAAATTTAATACTAACATTGTCAAAAAGAGGGTTCAAGAAATGTTGGTTAATGCTGTTAAGAGCCTCAGCGAGCAGACCCCCCAGCAACAACTAAGTGATGCTGCATCTGACGGAAGTGCAGATGATTTCTTCTGTTATGAGTCTGCTTCCACTAATGTCTCTGCAACCCAAGATTCCACTGAGATGGAAGTTTTACAGTATCTGGGTGACGGAAGTCATTCTCTCCAATCTCTGAGGCAGTACCCAGGAATTCTACGGGTCTTCCTGAAGTATAACACAACACTACCATCCTCTGCTCCTGTAGAACGGTTGTTTAGTTTGGCTGGTCACATTCACACTCCAAAAAGGAATAGACTGTCTGACCAGATGTTTAGCCAGCTGGTATTTTTGAAGGGTAATAGTAATTACTTTTAATTGTTAGTGTAATATTTTCAGTCATTCATGTATCCTACAAAATTAAAACATACTTTCATTAAATAAAGCAATTGTTTTTATTTACATATATAAAACCCATTAAAATGTCGTTGATTTTACTTACAGTGCGTACAAATTACTAGTATAAACAATAATATCTAATACCTACATATTAAATGAATAATTATAAAAATGTACCGGCGATGCATGTATCGGTATCGGTATCGCTTAAGACATCTAGGAAGTATCGGCGTATCGGTATGCCTAAGACGTTCTTCATGTATCGATGTTTTGGTATCGCTTTAGCGATTTTCATGTATCGATGCCCATCACTGGGCGTAACTAGGGTTGATAGCGCCCAGGGCAAATCAATAAATGGCGCCCTTAAAACAAGTGTTCTTTAAAATTCTGGCTGAATTCTTATAATGGTACTTAAACTGGTTACTCGTAATAATACCGCTAACAAAATATACTTTTAAGAAGAAGTTTATTTTATGACAAATGAAAATGAAAAACAGTTATATACACATAAAACTGTACAAAAATATGTAAAAATAAATTGAAATGAAGTGAAAATACAATTCAGAAAAATTATTTTTACAGTTTATACTTTAATGTTTTTCTATCCATATACATAACCGCGTATATTTACTATTAAGGTTGATATTAAATTTCTATTAATACAATTTAATTTTATAGAACTAAAGTATGGTTAATTAATTATTTGCCGAATTACAACAAAAACAATTAGTATATGTACAAGGAGAGGCATAACTTTTCATGAGAATACACTTTGATGTTTTCTTGAATTTTACTGAATTACCGATAGCAGAATTAGCAATTAGAATATTAGATACTGACAAAAATCATTCCAATTATATGGTACTTTAAAAGAAATGCCTTGTTTGCACCTATTATTTTTGGCTCTTTTAATGAATAATTTGGAACTTCACACTAAACATGTATTTTTCTTACTTTTGCTGATGCAAACTTATCAATAATGTCATCAAAATTTGTTATTTCAGTTTCCTCACGTTCAATGCTGAGCAAGGCTAAAGCAGAAAGTCTTTCTTGGTCCATTGAAGCTCTCAAATATGATAAGATCAATGTTAACTTGCTGAAAGATCGCTCACAGCTGGCAATTGAAATTGCAATAGTGAGCATTATCTGAATAGCTACTCTCAAATTTGGAAAAACATTTTCATCTCCATACTGAACAACAAACTTGAGGAGTTCCTCAGCTTTAGAAACCTGAACATTTGGGCGACTTTTCAGAAGCATCTTACAATCCAGGATTTCTTCATAAAGCTCAAAGCCGTCAATATCATTGTTATAAAACTGTCCAAGGTTGAGACAACTTTTCTTTAAGATATTTACGTCATGACTACTGTTGCTTTCATTTGAGTCAAACAATAATCCTCTAGCATCTAAAAGAAATCCAAATTTTGAATCCAAGTCATGGAGACGGACAAATCTTTCTTCCATTTCATTATGGAGACGATCAATGGTTTCTTTCATTATTCTCATCATTTCTTCTTTCGCAGTTAACCCTACATCCTTGGCTTTTTCACCAGGCATTTGTTTCTTCTTTCTGGGGCGTCTTTCTACTTGAATATCCCATTCATCACACAGTTTCAGCCCTGCTTCAAGTGATTCACTGGCCAATGATTCTCGACTGCTTAAAAAATAATCTTGAAGGGCTTTTAAATCATAAGCAGCATCATGAAAGTTCATGGTATGATCTTGGAGTCGTTTTTGAACACGATCAATCCGAACAAGAATTTTGTTCCAAAATCCAAGCAAAGCCAAGCAATGAAAAGTCAAAATTTGATTCAGCACCTGCCTTGCATCACCTCTTGTATCAGCAGTTTCATTTTGATCATCAACCATGCTTTGCAAGAGTTCCACTATAATATCAAAGTATTCATGAACGGGCTTCACAGCCTCTGTTCTGGAACTCCATCGAGTTTCAGATTCAGATTTGACAACTATTGGTACGGCATCTTTCAGCTTTTGCCAACGGAGAGTTGAACGTGAAAAGAATGAATAAAGCGACTGAATTGCACTAAAAAAAGTCACCATCACTGCATCATGGTTAGCAGCACGCGCTCCAACCAAATTGAGAGAATGATTATCGCAGTTTACAAAAATACTTTGCTATTTTTTTCAATAATCCTCTGTTGAACACCACTTTTATAAACAACCATAACTGCAGCATTGTCATAGCATTGAGATCGACAATCTTCTAACGGCATTTTGTCTTTTTCCAGTTGTTCCAAAATCACTTCCACAATGTTTTCAGCATCCTTTCGTTTTAACTGGATAAATCCAAGAAAAGACTCTTTTACAAAAATTGTTTTCTCCTGAAAATCAATATCAACATAACGAACTGTTTCTGCCATTTGCTCTCGATGTGCTTGATCTGGAGTAGAATCAAACATGAGGCCAAAATATTTGGCCTTATGAATGCTCTGTAACAATTTCTGGCGAACAGTAGAAGCCATCAGCTGAATAAATTCATTCTGCACTAACGGAGATAAACATAAATATGATGTTCTTCCATGGTGCTTTTCCACAATACTGAGATGTTCTTTCATGACAGGATCAAACCTTGCCAACAATTTTAATAACGCAAGAAAATTTCCAATATTGCTTTCCTCTTCCTGTCTAAGGGATTCCTTGTGACCACGCAATGCAAGGTTCTGAGTTGCTAAAAATTTTATGCAATGGAGAATTCTGTGGAGAACATCTCGCCATTTTTGTTTTTCTGTTGCAATTTGAGCTTGAAGCTCTACGTCAATGATTCTTCTGTTTTCTAAAAGATTTCTTTCCATTTCCTTCCATTGGGTGAAGCAGTATCGATGATTTTTTGCATTTTCATGGGTGCTAAGCTTTTCTGGTGCTTTCCAATGATTGAACCCATTTTCTTGCTCCACCGAAGACTGATTGTCAATTTGAGAAAATAGCAAACAACAAAAGCAAAAAGCTGCTTTCTTCTCTGGAGAATAAACAAGCCATGAGCGCCAAACTTCTCCACATCCATTTCCCAACTTACTTTTAAACCATCTTTCATTCATTGATCGGTTTTGTGTGGGAACAAATGGCCCTTCACTATTTTGAAAATACTTCGAACCCAATGTGACCATTTCTGTCCTCAGGGCATCTGATAAAATTACTTTTTTTGATATTTTATCAAACTTCAAGAAGCCTACATCGTGATGCTGAATCGCATCTGGTATAGGCTGTGCTGTTTTTTCTGCTTTTCGCTACTCAAAGTTTTAGTATCTTCTGTCTTCTTGAAAGACACTTCTGGTTCTTGAAAGACACTTAATTCTCCTTCTGATACACTGGCGGGTTGGTCAACACTCATATCTGATGCAGTTAATGCTGATGAAAGACCAGCTTGTTGCTGTTCAAGAAATTACATCATAAAGCCACTTGACTTTTTAGCTTCTGCTTCTTGCATTTTTCTTTTCTTCCTGCCTTCTGCTCCACTCAGCTTCTTTTTCGGACTTTTCGATATCGACAATGTTCGCTTCATGGTAAAATTTTCTAGAGAAAGAAACAAAAAAATAGAATAAATTAATAATTCATAATAAAATTCTAATAAAAATAGAATGAATTAATAGTTAAATGAAGTTAAAAATCTGAAATTCATGGAAATTCGATGGCTAGAGATATGGTACCGGTACATTTCCAAAAGAGCGTGTTTTTACTCTTAAATTTTTTTTTTAATCATAAAAATGGCGCCCCCCCAAATTTGGCGCCCAGGGCACGCGCCCCACCTGCCCCACCCTAGTTACGCCACTGATTACATAGGATTCCTACTTTCGTCCACAGGAATTAAACCTGATCCAGCCAAACTCGAAGCCCTGGAAAGGTACCCTGTACCCAAAACCATCGACGACGCCCGTGCATTTATTGGTTTTGTCGGGTTCTATCGGAACTTTATCCCCCAATTTTCAAATATTGCTAAACCCATTACTAATTTGTTCCAGAAAAATTCGAAATCTAACTGGGAATCCGATCACCAACATGCCTTTGAAACTTTAATTAATAAACTAACCTGTCATCCCATCTTACAATATCCTGATTACACAAGACCCTTCATCATAGCTACAGATGCTTCCTCCTATGGACTAGGAGCCGTCCTATTACAGGACGTAGATGGTGTGGAATTACCCATTGCTTATGTCAGTCAACTTCTCTCTGCATCTCAACGGAATTATTCCACTACGGACCGAGAGGCCCTAGCGGTATATTGGGCTTTGAAAAAATTCCGAAATATCGTCTATGGCTACGATGTAACCATCAAGACTGATCATAAGCCACTCACGTACCTCTTCAAAGACAAGCTACTTGAAGGACGATTGAGTAGATGGGCTCTGTTGATTCAGAACTTTGCGGCAAAAATCGTATACAAACCGGGAAAACTTCAAGTTATTCCAGACGGATTGTCGAGACTCAAGCCCGACGCCCAAGTGAATAAAATAGGAATTCTTCCTGTGTTCAACTACGAGTGTCTGCAATACTCCCAACAACAGGACCAACACACCCAAAACCTTCGGGCGCGCCTGGAACAAAAGGAACCATCGAAGGTAAAAGAACAGTACAGCCTCAAAGATGGGCCCGTACATTTCAGGAACGAAGATGGAAACGACCTCGTGGAGATACCAAAGGATCTCGTCGATATAGCAATTGGACTTTGTCACAACTCACCTTTGTATGGCCACATGGGGCCGGATCGCACCATCAAGTGTCTTTTGGAGCGATACCATTTTCCCGAAATGAACAGAAAGGTACACGAATACATCGCCGAATGTCCGTCGTGTTTAAAACATAAGGGCAACGTACCATCCACAGCTCCTATGCATCGATATCCAGTATGCCAAAAGCCCTGGCAAAGAACTGGAATGGATATACTGGGACCATTTCCAAAAACATCAAAAGGAAATCAGTACATCATTGTGTTTACGGACCACTTCTCGCGTTACAGCGAAGTAGCTGCCATTCCAGACCAGCCTTCGGAAACTGTGGCAAGAGCCCTAGTGGAACGCGTCATCCAAAATCATACCACTCCTTCCATCCTAATTTCGGATAACGCCCTTAGTTTCACTTCCAAACTGTTCGAGTCACTCTGTAACATGTGTAAAATTAAAAATACACACACTGTGGCATATCATCCGCAGGCAAACGGCTTAGTGGAAAGGCACAATCGGAAGATTTTAGAAGGCCTGCGCCACGTTGTCGATGCATCCTCCCGTACATGGGATGATTCCCTTCCCATGGCACAAACAGCCATCAACATTGGCTATAATGTGTCCATCGGGGACACCCTTCATTTCGTCCTCTATCACTACGACAAGCGTCTACCTTTTGATTTGCCCGACCAAACCGACCCGGCAGTTCTAACATCTTCCGAAATGGCAGAAGCAAATCAGCAACTAGCTGAACGATCTTTCAAGATTTCTGACATAATCCGCTATGCCCTCGACCAACGAAACCAACAGATGGAGCAAGAGCAACATAGGCGTCATCCCCGTCAACGGACTATAATCGTCGGTATGCGATATTATCTAAAGAGCGTGAAACCGCCAGATGCTCATCGCAAAGTATACCCAAAATGGGATGGCCCATATAGGATTATGTAAAACCTCGGAAAAAATCGTTATGAAATCCTCGACCTCCGGGATCATTCCAAACTAAAGATCATTCACGCTGACAATTTGAAGATAGCTTCCGAACAACACCTTCCCAAAAAACAGCTACCAGGCGTTCGAGCCGCCTATCTTTCAAAAGGTCAAGGTATTAACAAATCGGGCAGGGATAAAAAAACTGAAGTGGTCGCCGCGGGAACCGCTACCCATGACGAAGATTGGTACCTCGTAATACCACCAGTACTCGAGCCAATCTCTGAACAAGAGGGGGCCCCAGAGCCAAGCGTCCCATCGGACCCAGACCCTGGAGAAACCCCTTCGAGAGGATCACTCAGTGGAACTCAACCATCTCCTCCAACTCCACCATCTCCTCTGTCACCACCCTCACCGATTGATGATCGACGCACGGACCCTACATACCGCCCGCAAATGCATCAACCACGTGAACTAGAACCTTCACATAAGAAACGAACCCGCTCAGAATCCGAGATCAACGGTCGACCCCCATTGCCACCAAAACGAGGCCGACCCCTTCGCCCACAAACAAGTATCCACACAGCCACCCCCAGCTCCGTATAACCTAAGACGTAGAAATGAATAAAATTGTCCCCCTTATAATTTTCCAAATTATTTACTCTTGTAGCCCTAGCATTAAAATTTCTACCGGAGTTGTTATAGAAAAACTTGCAGAAGGTAAATTTTTGAAAGGGCACGCAGACCTTTATATAAATTTGCAACCCCCTGCTAGAATTAAAATCAATCTCCTTCAGATACAAACCCAATTATAAACGTTTGAAAGTAAAGTCCAGAATTCCTTCCAAGGAAAAGATCAGATTAGTCGCGTTCTGTTAGAAAATACCCTCGAAAATATTCAAACTACAGCACGCGCCCTATCAGAAATATTAGCCTTACCATGGATACAAACTGAAACTAAAAACTCGGAAAACTTTAACCAAAGAAGTAAAAGGGGACTGATAGATATAGGAGGGAAACTGTTCAAAGGTTTATTCGGATTAGCAACCGAAGAAGATATTAAAAGAATCGAATTCAAATTGAATCTCTTCGCGCGAAATCGACAGTATAATGGACACATGTTAGAACAAACTATTAGGTCACTACACGAAAACAATCGCTTCCTCCACTCCCTTTCGGACAGATTCACATACCTTGAATCCATGTTAGCTCAATACAAAGAACACAAAAGATATCTAGAATTAATAGAGATAATTAACCTACAAGTAACCCTAATCGATAAATACTTACAACGAATAACTACGATTCATTCCAAGGTTTTGCGTGCAACCCAGCTAGCCCATGGAAAAATCACTCTTTCCACCCTAATACCATGGGAAACACTTCAGTCCTTGATTCACACCGCCCAGACACAATTAAAATTATCACCCATATTCCCACTCAACCACACTAATTACCCCCAATTTCTAGAATACACCTGGACTGTACATGGACCACGCCCCTACACATACCTCATAATTATACCATTTTTCGATGTCCTCACTTACGACGTATATAAATTTCACCCTTTCCCAACACCCTACCAAAACAACTCTAATGTCTATCGATTGTATTTACCCACCGTACCATCTTACCTTTTCCTCACCAAAGATCTGTCAGCCTATTCTATGGTGTCAGATAGCGACGTCCGGCATTGCCGATTCCCGCAACCAAATAAACAACTCGTTTGTCCTCCACTCAAACCAGTTATTCTTCCAACTACTAGGTCTTGCTTTATCGACTTGATTCGTGACCGGCATGCCCAGGTATGTTCATTTAAAAAATTTCATTCCCCTAAAACCGTCAAACTACGAATTGGACCAGACATCTGGGTTTCTCTCGCGAACAGGACTGCCGCTGCTCTCGAGTGTCCGTCAAATTATTCCCTCATCACAATCCCTATGGTTATTCGGCTACCAATTGGTTGCTCCTTGCGTTCAAAAACCCTTCAAATATACAACCTGTACAAGGTTACCATTAATAACTCATACCCATTCCCGTCGTAAATTAAATTTAAACCCGTCATAGAGATCTTAAATCTCTCCATAAAACCTGTAACCATCCTACCCGAGCTACATGCCCCTGAATGGAATGATCAATTGAGTCGGTTTAAAATTTCGGATGATAACCAAAGCAACCTCTTACAAATATTACAACCTGTTTCATTTTTCTCAACATCTGCCGTTAGCATCATTATTGTATGTGCTATTATCCTCGGTATATTTGTGGTGAAAAGATCATTCTGGGAACAAAGAAAACCAAGAGAGACGGAACAACATGAAACTATTTATGCACGACCAAGAGTGCGTACCCAGACCACGTGAACTAGACTTAACCACCCGACTTATGATGTGTATATAAATCTTTATTATAAAACCCATAGTTATCATATAGTTAGCATTAGTTAGGATGTTAGATTATTATATTGATATCATTCTAGAGGGAAGAGCCCTGTAAAAATGAACCATAAATAATTCCCATATTCCTATACTATCTTATTCTTCATGTAATTCTTGTGTTCATTTATATAGTTCTTGTATCCATTTTAGAAAAAAAGTATCCATTTTAAAAATTCGTGTTATATGGTTCAAGTATTTATATAATCCTGTATATTCTTATATATTTAACTTTATATAATGCCTATACTCAAATGTATGTACGTGTGTGTATTCATTTTTACATAAGGACCAAAATCGCCCAACGCGAGTTTGGATACAATTTTTGAGTTGTTTTCTACTTTGCCAAATAACACCGGTCTGCATGAAAATCGATTTCTTTATTTTGAGTTGATTCTGAAGCAGTTCGCTGCGCTGAATTAAAAAATGCTACCAGTTTTTTTCTATCGCCCACAGTTTTAAAGTTATTAGCAAAACAATTTTGGGGCGTTTTGTCATTTTTTACCTTTTTTATCTTTAATTAATTTCGTTTTTTCATATTTTTCAGATAGATAATTCTAACATTACGTCTTTAAAATTTTAATAATGGCTTCTAGAGCAGTGGTTCTTAACCGGGGGGGCGCGCCCCCCTAGAAACAGGAATTTCTCTAATTGTATTTGTTATTCTCTTAACGAGAGCATGGGCTAATATTGAGAAGTTATTGAGAATGTTATTTTGATTGAAGGGGGGCGTGGAGGGAAGGACCAATTCCTAGAGGGGGCATGGTAGTAAAAAGGTTAAGAACCACTGTTCTAGAGGATGTACCCATAGTCCAGATATATTTTGTTATATTTGTGGTCGGTATGTTGTTGTAAAACAAAGGACAAATGTAACAACCTTCATTAAGAGAGCTTCTCATGCTTATTTTGGAATTAAATTAGATCAAGACAAAAGTTGGGCTCCACACAAGGTTTGTCTTACGTGTGTTGCGGCACTAAGGAATTGGAGCAAAGGTAAAAAGAAAAGTTTGCCATTTGGGATCCCTATGGTATGGCGCGAGCCTAGAAACCATACCGACGACTGCTACTTCTATTCTTGCAATGTTAAAGGTTATAATGCAAAGAATAAAGAGAGCCTTCAATACCCAAGTCTTCCTTCCATCTGCAGTAAGGCCGGTACCCCATGGTCCAGAAGTTCCTATTCCCCGCCCACCCGAGAGTCTGGATCAATACAATTCAGATTCTGATTCAGCTCCAAATCCAGACAATGATGATGTTTATGAACAGCCAACAGCTGACCGAGATCCTCCTAAACCATTAACCCAAGCCGAACTAAATGACTTAGTCAGGGATTTGAATCTGCCTAAGGACTCTGCAGAACTTTTGGGGTCTAGATTGCAGGAGAACAATTTATTGGCATCCGACACATACTTCGCTTGGTACAGAAATCGTGAGAAAGACTTCGTGCCTTTTTTCGAAGAAGATGGTCCCTTGGTATTTTGCAAGGACATCACAGGATTAGTGTGCAAGCTAGGCATCGAATACCAAACCAGTGACTGGAGGTTGTTTATAGATTCCTCTAAAACCAGTCTAAAAGGAGTGTTACTGCACAACGGTAACAAATATGCATCAATCCCAGTGGCCCATTCTACTCATTTAAAAGAGACCTATGATAACATGAAACTGCTTCTGGAAAAAATTCAGTATCAAAATCACAGATGGATATTGTGTGGGGATCTCAAAGTCCTTTGCATGTTACTTGGGCAGCAATCAGGATACACTAAGATGCCATGTTCATCTGCGAATGGGATAGTCGAGCACGTGACCAGCACTGGAAGAGGAAAACTTGGCCTCCTAGAGAGAATCTTACCCCAGGATCAAAGAACATTTTACATGAACATCTAGTTGAACCAAATAAAATCCTCCTACCACCCTTGCACATTAAGTTAGGCTTGATGAAGCAGTATGTCAAAGCATTGAATAGAGAAGGTGAGTGTTTCAAATACATTTGTTCAAAATATCCAAAGATTAGCTACGAGAAAATAAAGGAAGGTGTTTTTATAGGTCCTCAGATTAGAAAGTTATTGACAGACGATCATTTCCTGAACACAATGACCAATAAAGAAAAAGAAGCATGGCTTGGTTTCAAAGATGTTGAAAACTTCTTGGGAAACTACAAAAGCCAAAATTATGAAAGACTGGTGGAAAATATGCTTAAAAAGTTTTGCGCCTTAGGCTGCAACATGAGCCTGAAAGTTCATTTCTTATTTTCGCATCTTGACCGTTTTCCCGAAAATCTCGGAGATGTCAGTGAGAAGCAAGGGGAACGATTTCACCAGGACATCAAAACCATGGAAAGAAGATATCAAGGAAGATGGCATACAAATATGATGGCGGATTACTGCTGGTGTCTGCAACGAGATCAGCCTAACGCACAGCATAAGAAAACATCAAAGCACCGGTTTAGTCGTCATTAGTCAGATCTACCTTCGTAGTCTTAAGTCTTTGGAATAAGTCCTGAAATGTTTGCAAGTAAAGAAGGTAAATATATTTTGTTTCTTTCAGTTATTTTTTTATTCTTTCATAAACAAGCAATATGCTTGTCCAAGAGCTAGGAGCTATTTAATTCTGCTTTAATTAGGTTTTACTCTATCACCTAAAGATTTCGTGCTACAAGGGGTGTTGTAATAACTCATCTGTCCCCAAATGTTAACCACCCATTGATGGGAGGGGAGAGAGTATTTTGCTGGGAACGGGACTGGTTGTTATATACATTTACCCCTACGTTATTATGTAAGCGTTACTGTAGTCTATAACAACAAAATTTATGGTTTAGCATGTGCAATCCAATGTTGGTCTCGATAAGATGGTTCACATTTGGGGATAAATTTTTGATTTATGACACACCCTGTAGTAAGAAAACCATACGTGATAAGGAAAAACTAACTATATTTTTGAGATCAGCGCACTCAAATTATATAGAATCACCAACTAGTTTGTAAAAATCGATCGACAAGTTTTCAAATGTGTACTGGTGTAATTGGTGACCTGTTGTTTTTTAAAACCTCATAATCATTTTTTTAGATTTCGCTTAATAAGGAATCCTGCTTAAGCTTTGCAATGTTCATATTTTGTATACATTCTCTTTCGTTATAAAAGATGAGATCATGTCTTGCCTAAGCATTTAAATTGTACATCTTAAACCTTAAAATTTTACTCATATGCATATTTTAGTGTAAAGATGCATAGTCCGATTTCCACTTTTAGTTAACTTGGCAGATCATGATAACATCAGATCTGAAAAGTCGCGGTTTAAGATAAAAATATGGTTTCATCTTCAAATATTTTGTTTACTCGTTCAAGCCTTACCATAGCTAAAAAATTTACTTTATTTTCGTATATTGTGCAAAAATAATGCAGCCTTTTTAGCATTTAATAATAATGTTAGCAGTTTTGGGGTATATAAACCCCAGTAAAAATCTTCCATTGTCATTCAGAAGCTAATTCAAAGGCTGAGCACTACCTGTACATTTTAGCAGTAAATTACAGTAAAGATAGTCTTTATCTTATCCTTCGAGCCTTGCTCTCTTCAGAAGAACTTAGTCATTAAACTTTCCGGATACGCTATAGAAGAGTTCGGAATCTTCAGCATTTTTAGTAAGTCTTCCAGAGTCCTCCGAGCCACTATACAAGAACTCGGAGAGTAATATAGAAGAAAACTACTACAAGTCACACATCCGTTGCTGCCACCTAACTAGAACCCCTCGTCGACTTCGAACCAACCCAGGCCATAGACGGAGGGGTTAACACATATACATTTGGATTTTGGCCCGCATTTTTCTTTTCCTTGACTTTAATATTAATTTTTTTCCATTTAGGTGTCTCTGTCCTACGAGCACTTCTTACATTTTCAAGTGTTTCTGCGTCCAATTCTTCAGAATCTGACAGCATAATGTCAACTTCAGCAGGTATTTCTCGTGGAAGATCAGATGTTTCTCGTAATTCTTCTTCATTTTCCATTTCTTCATCTTCATCACTTCCACCGCCTCCATCAGGAACTCCAGTTATTACAATATCTGCATCACTCACTGAATTACTTTCTTCTAAGTCGGTAACAGCATCACGCAGAAATCGATGGTGTATTATTTTATTGCCGTAAAATCGTTTTCCATCCATTTCTAGGAGGAGAAAAAAACAATATATATATTATATTATATATATATATATATATATATCAGGGGCGTATATTCAGGGTGTGTTAGGTGTGCGCCGCACACTCAATAGATTTTCTGTAAATTAATATTTAATTAACCCTTTGTCTCCTCTCAACTTTAGTCGAGACGAAAAAAATACCCTAACCCTTAGTTCCGCCCTCGACTGTTACACGAGTCGAGATGAGAAATGAGCTACTTGAATTCATTTGTTCGGATTGTCTTCACAACCATTCGGTAAAATTTTGGTACTGAGTGATAGAAGCGTCCCTAGAGCTTGTTTGAGGTGCGAAATTTCAGTATTGCGGTGGGGCGATATATATATATATATATTCTTCTCCCCTACTATCCCTACTATGAGAATATAAATTTATGTTTACCCCATGCCAAATCAAATGGAAAAGGGAGAGAGCGAAGGATCAGGGCGGAGAGTGTGCGGTCTGTGGACAGAACACCTTCCATATATGGTAAAGTGGGCGGGGCCTATGTTGCCATGGCCCGCGTCAGACGGCTTCTCAGCGTTTTGATCACTATTTTTCTCTAAAAAGAAGACTTGAGTTTATGTGTAAATAAGTTCGATCCTTAAAGGAGCCCGTAGGAAATTAGTGTTAGATTTCTTGCAGTTCACCTAAATTCTCCAAGTGTTTAGTGTAATATTGAGAAGGTAGATTGCGTATGTTTACCATATTACTATTAAGATTTATTAATAACTAAGTTAACATGAATTTCAGTTATTAATTTTACTCCACATGATATTCCGCACACCCAATTCACACAGTCACCAGTCACCATCCGCCACTGATATATATATGTATATATATACAGGGTGTTTGAAAACTTTCTGTACAAATTGTAATGGGGGATAGACAACACCAAGATAAACCCTTTTCGTCTATAATTGTATGTCCGCTGACGTCACCATTCGGCGAGAGAGGGCGCCGCTGCAATTGGCTAAAAGGTGAAGTGGGCTAGACTCGCGCTTGCCGCGGGCATTCTTAAATCGGACGTAGTACGCGTAACATGGATTTCTTCTTCCCTGTCAGGAGTGCGCACGTTTCTCTCCCGACCAGTGTCATGCATGTTTGCATGGAATGTTCCAGTTTCTCGCAGTCGCCGATGCAAATGCGCAAACGTTTGGTGGTTTGGCACACGTCTGTTTGGGAAGCGCTGTCGGTACAACCTCACAGCAGCTCTTCCGTTTCCATTGGCAGCCCCATACACCATATGCATGTCAGCCGTCTCAGCAGTCGTGAAGCGCTCCATGTTACGCGTACTACGTCCGATTTAAGAATGCCCGCGGCAAGCGCGAGTCTAGCCCACTTCACCTTTTAGCCAATTGCAGTGGCGCCCTCTCTCGCCGAATGGTGACGTCAGCGGACATACACTTATAGACGAAAAGGGTTTGTCTTGGTGTTGCCTATCCCCCATTACAATTTGTAAAGAAAGTTTTCAAACACCCTGTATATATATATGTGTGTGTAAATATATATATATATATATATATATATATATATATGTGTGTGTGTAATATATGTAAATAATATATATATATATATATGTGTGTGTGTAAATATATATATATATATGTATATAAATATATGTAAATAAAATATATATATATATATATACATATATATATATATACACAAGGTGTCCCATAAGTCTGGCATCATAGGAGAAATTCATATTTTTCTATTTCTACAAACCATAATTCATATTTTTCTCTTTCTACAGGCCATAATGTCTGTGAGCAAGGAAGAACGAATCCAGATAATTCTACTCATAGGAAATCGGAGTCAAAGAGAGGCCGCTGCTTAATTTAACAGACTGCATCCAGACCGCGAGCCAATAACACAGAGTTGTGTTAGCAGACTTATTGCAAAGTTTAAGGAAACAGGATCCATAGAAAATAAACCACGCAGTGGACCTTGAAGGAGGTCCACTGACGATGATACAGCGACTGCTATCCTGGCTCATTTTAACAGAAGTCCCAATAAGTCTCTTCGGCGATTGTCCGCCGAGACAGGAGTGTCGAAAAGTAGCATCCATCGCATTCTTCAGGCTCACAAATGGCATCCATATAAACTTCCGATCCTACAGAAATTAAGCGAAGATGATCCCGACCGGCGGAAGGAATTTTGTGAATGGGCTACGGAACAATATGCTCGGGATGTCAATTTCCCGTCCACCATTCTGTTCAGTGACTAGGCTGTTTTTTTATGGAAATGGTGAGGTAAATCGACAGAACACCCGCTACTGGTCTCAAAACAATCCTCACTGGTATACCTCTTCAAAGGAACGAGGTACATCTCGGGTGATGGTATGGTGTGGCATTTGGAAGGATCGCATCATAGGCCCCCTCTTTTTCGATGAACATGTCACTGGAGGCACCTACCTACGTATGTTCAAGGAAGAAGCATTTTCCAGTGTCTTGAACGAAGAAGGAAATTTCCCAACATGGTTTCAGCAAGACGGCGCTCCTGCACATTACAGCACCCAAGTAAGGGAATACCTGTACCAACAATTCCCTGGTCATTGGATAGGACGTCGAGGGCTGTGGAATGGCCAGCTAGAAGCCCGGATCTCACACCACTAGATTTTTATCTCTGGGGCCACTTGAAAGCGCTGGTATACGCAGAGAAAATTAGGAGTGTTGAACATTTGCGGCAGCGCATTATTGTGGCATGTAACACCATTACTCCTGACATCATTCACCGCGTTGCTGACTGGGTATCACGTCTGAATTTGTGTATTGAAAACAATGGTGGACATATTGAGCACGTTCTGTAAATAAAAGCTTTTGTTTTGCCTTTTTTTATTATTTTTCCTATGATGCCGGACTTATGGGACACCCTGTATATAAATAATATAATATATATAATAAGAACTAATATTTACTAATTATAATAATATTACGTATCAATTAATATTAATAATACAATATTACTAATATTATATAAATGCTTCTTCCCTTACTGCG